>PVIW01005838.1:43864-98353 GCA_004026585.1 Noctilio leporinus | reverse complement strand
TTGTCCATTAAGTATGATGTTGGCTTCAGGTTTCTCATAGATGGCCTTTATGATGTTGAGGTATGCTCCCTCTATTCCCATTTTGCTGAGGGTTTTTATCATAAATGGTTGCTGCACTTTATCAAATGCTTTTTCAGCATCTATTGATATGATCATATGGTTTTTATCTTTCAATTTGTTGATGTGGTGTATTACATTGTAAAATACTTTTTAATATTTTAATTTGTATTTATTTTAGTTAAACATATTTAAACATCAGATTTACCATTTTAATTCTTCCTATGGTACTTTGACTCTAGTTAGTACATCCTTCTTCCATCACCATGTTTTCCCTTCTTTCCAAACCTGTTGGAAAGTGATGGAATATAGATTTGATATTGATTTTACTTTTTCTAATTCCAACTGAAATAACTTGATTGTGGGAGTCAAAAATGGATCATTGAAAAGTTAAGGATATAGAAAGGCTTAGCAAAAGGCCAGCTCCATAATCAATAAGCAAATATGTCTAGTGCTACTATGCATTGGATAATATGCTGAATTTAAAAAAATACATAGGCATAGTAGATGTAGTTCTAACTTCATTGGAGAATTATAATAAATATTTGTGAAAGATAATAATAGAAAAACATAAGTAAGGACTAAAGGGTGGTAAAGATTATAGGTTCTATTAAAATTTAGGAATGGGGAAGAACAAAGAAGTGATAAGGGAAAAGTTCTAGGAGAGATGGATTAAGCAGAAGAAGCATTGGCTAAAAGTCAAGAGGCAGGGGTTTTTGTCTGAGTATTTTTAGAGTACTTTCATTTCCAGATTACAACCTAATGCATTCTTCATGGTCCTTTAACCACACAAGTTAGAGCTGGAGAAAATCCATCTTTGCTATCCCTTCATCTGAATATACCCCATCCAATGGATCCCGTTTCATACTGGGTAATCCATGGTACAAAGTCATAGTGTCTAATGTCTTTGGAAACAGGTCTCTACTTCTCTTCTTTCCCTTTAATAATTTAGGCCTCTCATAAGCAGACATTGTGTCATTGGTTTTCATCAAAGAATATATATTCTATATGTAAAGTGCTTAATTTAAAATTTTTAAAAAGATTTTATTCATTATTTTCAGAGAGAAGGGCAGGGAGGGAGGAAGAAAAAGAGGGAAATATCAATGTATGGTTGCCTTTTACCTGCCTCCAGCTACAGACCTGGCTGGGGACCTGGCTTGCAACCTGGTTTTGTGCCCTGACTAGGGAATCAAACCAGTGACCTTTGGGTTCACAGGCTGGCACCAATCCACTGAGCCACACCAGCCAGCACCAAAGTGCTTAATTTAGCAACAATAATCATCATAGCAGCATGATACACAAAAAATGAACAAAAAAGGCAGTAACAATAGCAAAACTAAGACGTTAGCATGGTTGAGTCCATAATGTCAGGAGGATCTGACCTTCTGTGATTATTACCAGCTCTAGGCATGAATTTTGGCTGAACAATCTATTCTGAGTCATTTAGTCCATCTTTTCATTTTTGATGCCTGTTTGTGAGATGAGCTAGTTTTCTGATATTATAAATAAAGTAGGTGGTTTAGCCTAGTTTTATCTGTAAAAACCTAATTGGACCAAATAAAAACATTCTTTAACCTCATTCTCATGATCTAGCTCCATAGTCTAATAAACTTGAAATTATTGTCCCTTCTATAAAACACAGTAATGTTCCATTTAAAACATACACCAGAGATTGAAGAAATGAAATAATTCTGAAGAGGCACTAATGATCTAAGTCATTATTACTTAAACTATTATACATTTGCTATTATTATTGGGTCATAGATCTTCATATCTGTGTAGGAAGCCACCTGGTTTAGTGGAAATTATTTAAGCATTAGAGTCAAATCAGCCAGGATTGAAAACCTGTTATCTTCTGGTTTTTATGACAAATTACTTAGATGTCTTTAATCTATGTCTATAATAAGAGATTAATGGTAGCACCTACTTCATAGGGGTTTTAACAAGGACAAAATTAATTAATGTATATCTGGAATCCAAGTCAGTTCTTTGTAACTGACAGCTATTACTAATTATTTTTGTCACAACGTTTAACAAACGCCTCTTAAAAATCATTTCATTTGTGCCTTTTATAGCATGAGAAGCTGATACATGAATTGGAAGAGGAGAGACACTTACGTCTTCAGAGTGAGAAGCGGTTGCAGGAGGTAACACTGGAGTCTGAACGAAACCGAATTCAGATGCGTGGCCTGCAGCAGCAGTTCTCCAGGTATTGTTGTGAACTGAGTACTTGCTTCAGAAGGTGCATGTCTCTCTGCACTGTTGTCACTTTTGCTTGTATTTCCATTGTGCAAGCTTCTAATGAATCTGATTGGCTAATTCCCCAACAGTTTCGACCTTGTCTTCTGTCCAAGCCATCCTATTGCATTTGGGCCTTTATTTGTTTCCAAAACTTCATTTATGCCTCATGTAGTCTTGGCTTTATTGAACCTGGTTGTTGTTTCTTCTCTGATGGCTTTCCAAGGGGTCTTGCCCCAAGACTTGATGGCTTTGTGGCCTATTGGCATGTCCTGTGAAAGGCCAGTCAGGAAGATGAAATTTCTCTGGTCATTATAATCCTATATTAAATTAGGAAGAGAATGTGAATCTGATCCTCCAGTAAGCTCTTACTCATGGCCAAGAGAAAACATTAAGGAGTAGTTAAAAAAAAAAAATCAATTAGCTCCTTTCCTTTAAATAGATAAAACTTGAATTTGAAAGCAGATTAGGAAAAAGTAACTCTTAGACTTAATTCCAGTACAGTCATATTCTTTGAGTTTTTAATTATAGTTAATATAGGGCTAGATGAAGGTTCAACTTGTTATTTAAAATCTATTCAGTTCCATGGATAAAACATGAACTTGCTCAATTACAGTTCTGGGACCAGATCCGGGTACCCCATGAGGGACAACTTATTTTCGTTTTTGTTTCACTTCACCATTTACAAAATTAAGAAAATCAATTTTGTTTTTTCTTCTTCTAAAGTTCTCCCAGGCAGAATCAAGTTTGAGAAGTTACTCTTAATTTTCATGAGCAAACCATATGGACCTTACATTTAATTTGGTATTGGGATTTGGATATTATTCAGTGGTTTAAACTGATATGCTTCAAAAATTTTCAAAACTTGCAGTACCTGACTATTTAGTCAGGGGCACTGACCTCTTTTCTCTTAGATTATTAAATTTAAAAAATGACCGCAACTAACACAATTAATAGCTGTCCGATGTGAATGAATGAAAATTAGACCTATTTTTGTCAAATCAGCAAAAAATACATTTTTGGTGTGCTGCAGAATTTTAGTCATTAATTTATGTGTGCCATGTGATGAAAAAGGTTAAAAATTGCTATGATTGGTGATGGATAATATAGCTTTCTCACTATGAGGCTTTTATAATAATTGCTAACTTCAAATGTGTTGTAAAGAGAGACCATAGTTGGGCCTTCAGACAATTTATCTCATTGTGGCGAATACCTTGAATGTATACATTGTTTTAGAGGCTTCTTGGAGGAACAGGCTAAAAGGGATGATGATTCCTTTTTGTTTAATCATAATTTAACACTTTGTTCAAGTCTTCAAGCCCATGACAATACACAGGTGCTATAGAAATAAGAATCAATATTTTAACAAGTTCATGTCCCATCCCTCCCAGGCTATTGCTAATACAACCTTGTACTCAATTTTTCATTCTGTTTGATGGCAACTCTCGCTTTATAACTCCAAACTTGAACTAATAGGTCTCCACTCCAAAGTGACTTTAAAACAAGCATGGCTTTGGAATACTGGCTATTTTGATAATATAAGAAATGAGGAGGCAGATCTTTCTGTCCTTGTACTGTCTAATGACGATATCTCTACTATATTCAAGCTATTGATTTACAGGGCAGGGCATGAGATACATAGAACTGCAAATTATTTTAATATCATGCCAGGTCATCTGCTATAAATCAGATGACAACCCCATACAGATTTGAGTTGCACAGGAGCAAAGTCTTTGTCACAGGCTGGAAGAGAAAATAATTATATGTAACATAAATGTTGAAGGTTTTACACACTACTTTTGGGAAGATTTTTTGCTTCCCCTCCCGTACGTTTTCTTTTTTTTTTTTTCTTCAAGCGACACTCAGCCAGACTTGCCCCTAGAGGAACCTGGGGCCTGGCCACAGTAATGTTTTCTTGTGTAAAACTTAACCGAAATGGAAAAATTCAAGTCTAATTACAGCCAAACAACTACAGTAAATCAACAAAAGGTGTGAGGAAAGCACATGTAACAGATAAGATTATTATGAAATACTTTAACTGAATCTACTAAATCATTTTCTGATTGCCTTTTACATTTTACACTTTTATACGTAAAGTATTTCTAGTTATGGTTATTTAAACAATCTTGTTACTATAATTTAAAACTCATAAAGTTCTCACTATTACAGAACATGCCTGTAGTACATTAATTTTGGACATGGTCAACATCTAAACACTCACGTAAATAATTTATATAATCTAAATTACTGTATTGAATTAAAAATTTATAGTTATGATTTTCTTCCCTTCCTCCTAGGTTGATGAGTTTATTTTATACATAACGATATCTGAGATGTGGACTTTTAGATTTGGGCTTTATTGAATATTGATCATCAGATGAAATTACTTTTGAAAATAATGCTAATAACTTTACAAAGGCTACAAAATGGCTTATGATATAAAAGACTGTTTTTCAAAAAGGTTGATAAAATAAAAACAGAAAATAAAGACCACAAAAGGAAAATGTGGCAAGAGATCATACTTGTGTACGCCAACATGTTCTCTGAGAATGAGTATTTAATTTAACTTTAAGATTCCTGGCAGAAAAGATAAAAGGGAAAACAAGAGGATATGTAATTCCTATTTCATAGACAAAAGATACTACTCCTTAAAGAGGAAAACATAATATCTGGTTATAAATTCATAGCAGAATGCTTCACATAGGCCCCTTTAGAGATGGCATTGAAAGATATGATAGTCAATGGTCCAAGATGATGCAGATTAGGATTAATTCTTAGAAGTGTTACTACTTTTTCTATGTCACTTATACCTACAAAGTTAAGCAGTCTCTAAATTTCACAATAAATGAATTAGGAGTGTTGGGTTCATGCCTAAGTGAAAACAAACAATATGAACGCCAGTGTTCAAGGTTCTCAAGTCAAGCACTATACTGCAAGTTCATGGAACATCTGAATAAATATGTGTTGTACTACCTCTTTTATGACCCTGGAACCCATAGATATGAGATGCTGAAGCATGGACTGAGTTGGGTGAAGTACTTTCCTGGTATATGTGATGACACTGTAGCCAAGGAAGTATCTAAACTATAGTTAAGGAGATTCTCAGTTTCAGACTCAGGGATGAGGTAAGGTATTGGAGAGGAAGTGAATAATTAACTGAGAAGCTGGGACAACTGAGTTGTGTGGGAATTAGAGCTCAGCTGTCAGATTTAGGAAAATTAATCCAAGGCCTGATTTTAGGCAGTTTCAACTAGGTGATGGGCCTGTTGGCCTAAAGGGAAACTTGAACATTTTTAATCATCTGTGGTAATGACTAATGTGATCACTTAGGTGATAAAAAATTATAAAAATGCTTGAATGAGTATGTCTCTTTTATGTCACCATCAAACTTTCACCCATAATTTCTTATGCTCTCTTGATCTCTGATTAGGGTATAATGATGGGGTATGATCCAAAATTTGGAGGGGTTTGGAGGGAAGATGGACCAGAGGTTATGTATCAGCTCTAAACTCATACAACAGAAATTATCTGCACTGAGGGCCATGCAGGCAGCCATCAAAAACATGATTCAACCTAATTTACATTCCTTAATGTAAATACAGAGAAGAAGAAACCGTACTTTCAAAGTAAGCCTTCCCTATAGATGAAGGAATACTTCAATAGGTGGTACTTAGAGGCAGATGGTGGATATTGTTAGGGCTGACCCTTCTTGGTGTTATTATTTGTTGATATAAATCAAAGATGCTTTCTGAACGTCACCATGCTAGTTTAACCCATTGTGTGGCATGCATGGCTGAGCATATTTTACATGGGATTAGATCTATGCCCCCACTGTGGTTCTACTGTCTCCCCCCACCCCTTTTAATGGTTTGTTTGACCTGTGATTGTCCAGCTAGCTAAGGACAATGGTGTGGACTGAGGCTGTGGCACTGTCTTCCCTCCTTTGTGAAGATAATTAGTGTTTGAATTCAGTATTCTGCCCTGAGTAAAAGAAGTGTTTGTACATCAGTAAGATTTACCTGGAGAAGCACTTCTAACAACACTGTATAGTATCTTGAGGTGGAATAACAATGATTTTTAAACAAAACAGACTTATAAAGAAATAAGTAGCTCCTCACAGTATTGATGTCATGCAAACCAAGTATGATTTGTACGTGTACTGGAGTTGGTTCCTTTGGAAACAATCTAACCAATGTGTAGACTATTATTAGAAACTGTTGTTCTTAAGACAGTGAATCACCTTTACTGGGTGTACAATAAGGTGGAACACAGTATGTAGCCTCAAAAATGAACAACCCAGCCATGACTGGTATGGCTCGGTTGGTTGAGCATCATTCTACAAAGCAAAAGGGCCCTGGTTCAATTCCCAGTCAGTAACATGCCTGGATTTCAGGTGTGGTCCGCAGTCAGGGTCCATGCTGAGAGATTACAGCTTGACATTTCCTCTCTCATGTCGATGTTTCTCTCCCTTTCTTTCTCCCACTCTTTTCCTCTCTCTAAAATCAATCAACCAATAAATAAAATTGTTTTAAAATGTACAATCCAGTTAGAGAAGCCTTGAGTACATAATGAACAAAATAACACATGTATTGATTAGCTATAAATGAAAGGAAAGCCAGACTTCATATTTGTAATGGACATGATATCATGCAAATACATGACTCAAGCCAGATAAAATTAATAATTATGTGGTGACACTAGCAATAATAATTCACATGTGGATAGGGAGAGAGCTCTATTCTGCAATATGTTTGAAGCTTTAAATTATGATCAATCAACCTGGTAGATCCACCACCAAAGAGATACATTTTGTAAAATATTGACAGTTAGCAAACCATATCACACTCAAAGCATCATCAGGGAGCAAAGTATTTTTCTGTAGCCTTGAAATGCTCCATGTGTGTGTGTATGTGTGTGTGTATTTAAACTATGCAGTATAAATATAAGTAAAAGGAACAATTAAGCTTTGTCACCCATAATTGACTAAAATAGTTATAAAAATCTCCCAAAGGGAGCACAAGCTTTCACTTTCAACCTCCATAATTTCTCTGCACCTGTTTTGACCTTCTTTTTCTGCACTATTACCTGCTGCCTTTTAGCTATTGCTTTGCTTAATATAATGGGATTTTCTCCTATCGTGGTTGATTGCTATGCTTACGTGCAGTCCACTGCATGCTGAACTTCAAGGAGATGGAAATGGAGATAGTTTTACAGCTTAACTTGTTCACTGGTTGCTGTTCACATTAGTAGTTCTGAGACTTTATGGAATCCTAGGGTTTATTTTCTGCGACCCATTCGGAAGCTGTAGGCAACTGACATAGAAGTATGTGTTGAAGAAGAAAATATGCTCTTCAGTGTTCTACTTATGTATTCCCTCTTGCCTCTGTATCTGTCTGGTACATTGAAAGAACATTTTCTCTATATCCTTAAAAGAAGTGAAACATAGCAAGATGAGAAAAGCTGTCAATTGACCTCTGGACAATCAACAGTGCAGAGCTCTTCTGCCCATCTTCTACATTTGTTCCCATTTCAGACTGTTCTTCAACTTGAACTCCTCCCAGGCGCTGGCTTCCTGAGTGCCTTGCCCCTCCTGATGAGTAGAGAGGGCAATTTCCTTTTGATTTGGAGTTGCTATTTTCACACCGTCAGCAAAATTTCTGGCTGAGACTTCATAAAAACAAGGACCTCTCCTCCGCTCCTCTGAGTACATCTTCCAGAAATGTAAAAGGGCAGAGGGACATCTGTTTAATGATAAATTTTCTTCAAATTACAATGGATGGAGGGAGAGATTTTAAATGGCATCTTTTAAAATGTCTGGTTAACATAGTCTGGATCATGTTTGGATGTCGGAATTTTATATTTTACTGATCTAGTGCTCTCTCTTGAGCAATGCAGAGAGAGGTTAAACCAACTGTATAGAGAACAGAAGGAAAGGAGGCTGTTTTCAGCTCCCTGAATGACTCTTAACATAATGCTGAACATTCCTTACTTTCTTTGTAGTTCTGTTTCTGCATGAGACATGATGACATTGCCATGAATTTCTTCTTAAACTTTTAACAGAGCTATGTGCTGTTGAGTAGACAACAAGTGATTATCTATTGTTCATTGCTGGTTGAGAAAAATAATATTAACACAGAATATAGTTCCAATTTTATTTGAAAGAGCACTTTCCTATTAAGTGGGTTTTCTAGAACCTGAGTCTAGTCCCACTTCCAACCAGCTCAATAACTTTGGTTAAGTCCAATTTCCAGATCCCCATGGCTCATTTGTAAAATGAAGACATTGACTTTCATTATAGTTTTGCAGTGCTTTTTATGCTTTCTAAAGACAGTGTATTAGATCCGAAATGCATTTCTTGAGTACAGCTGTAATTACAGTGTTATAACCAGGCCTTCTAAGTTTCTAACAAGCAGACTTTTGCACCAAGGGCTAAACTGCCCGCATTGTCATTGCAGTGAAGCTGTGCGGGACGAGGTTTTCATTGGGTCTATTTTGGTTATCTGACTCTGGAAAAGGTGAGATTAGAAAACTGCCAAGCCCGGATGAAATATTTTTGTCAAGGGCAGTCAAAATTGAATGCTGAGGAACTTGACTGGCAAAAGGAAGCTAAAAGCCTCTGCGGTAGACGTAACTGTTATTGCTCTTGGCTCTGATGTTGTCTGCTTTAGGATTTATTTGAACTGGTTTGGGAAAAAGCCTGAGGAGAGAGAACTTTATGACAACCAGAATTGTTTTCACTTCTGCACAATTTCTCTGAAGAAATAGCCATCAGTAAAAATACTAGTGATTTAGTCTCTCCTCTCTACATTTTTAAATCACCTATTATAATTCTTAATGTGTTACTGTCCCTACCCCAATGCACTTTATCTTTTAAGAAATAAATGCAAAATATAGAAGAATATGTTTCTTCTTGATTGGAAAGTATTATTACTCTCAACAAATGTTTTTTGGGTCAGATTTACATAAAAATCCATCTTTTGGTGTATGTTTTGATTAATTTTGACAAGCAGATATCATCATGTAATCAAGATACAGAGTATTTCATGCCCCTGAAGTGTTCCCTCATTTCTCTTTCTTGTTGGTTCACCCCCATACTCTGGCAAGGAATTCTGTGATTTCTCTCCCTATAGTTTTAATTTTGCTTTTTCAAGAAAGTCTTATACTTGAAGTTATGTATCAGTATTTAATGATATTCCATTGTATAGAAGTACCCCATTTATTTATCCATTCAACTGCTGATGAGTTTCCTCCACTTTTGGTTAGTATGAAGTTGCTACAAACATGCAACTTCCATGTATAGGTCTTAGTGCTATTGTCTCTTTTGGGGGAAAAGTAACTAGGAATGGGATTACTGAGTCATAATAGTTTATGTACAAGAAACTGCTTACCTGTTTTTGCAAGGTTGCTGTGCCATTTTGCTTTCCCCTCTACCAAAGTATAAAGGGTTCTAGTTTTTCCATGTTGATAAAGGCTTCTTGGAAAACACAGATACAGAAAAACTTACACAAAACAAATAAAAACAAATGTCTGCCTCAATGAATTAGTCTAAGGTGAATGTTTCTGTGACCAACATCAAGTCAGCATTTAGAATCCCCTCCTGGTGTCTCCTTCCAATCTCAATCTTCAGCATTTCCCAATAAGTTACTGTTTTCCTGACTATAAAAGTTTTATCATTTGACATGCATCTACTGATACTTGTCTTGCCTTTTTGTCATAGAACTGACTATCTTTTGGTTTTCCTTTAATCAATAGGTACCCTCCATCACTTGCTTTTTCTTCAGATTCACCTGTTGAAGAACTCAGAGCATTTGGCCAATAGAGTTTCTCACAGTCTACATTTGTTGATTCCTAGATGTGTGCCCTTCATGTGGGCTGTGTACACCCACCTGTTTTAGTTAAGCCTTGACTGCTGTTGGCAGGTCAATGGGAGGGATTTACCCAGGCCAGTCAGCTGCAAGGACTGATTGTGACCATTGACTACCAACCTCTGCCCTCTATGAAGGTTCAGCTGTGCAGGGGCAGGGTGATGGTGCTATGACATAGTCTGTAACTATCAACTGGACACACAGGCTCTGAGGTCTCCCAGATAGTGCAGGTTAAGGTCACCCCCCAGCTGTGTTCTGCCTGGGGCCACTTTGCATGAGCTGTAAAGCTATCTGCAGATGGCTGATTCTTGTGCTGGGCTTAGAGGTCCCCAGGTGAAGCCAAGCTATGAACCTTGGCTGACTGCTGCTAGTGTCAGCTGAAGGCTCACTGAGGCAGCTGCTGCTTGTTTGAGAGGATTTAAGTAGTTGTGAAGCAGAAACCAAGACCAGCCGTTCATATGGAAAAGGCGCTGTAACAGGGTGGGTGGGCCCAAAAATTGGGTAGGATAGAGCCTCGGGATCTCTAGGCAGGGCAAACAGTGTTAGCCAGGTTGATGGCATCTCAGATCTGCCACCAGCCTGCCAGCTTTGTGGTTCTCTGAAGAGACTGTTCAGAAAGGGGCAATGTCCTCTGTCCCACTTCTATCTGGAGAAAGCTGCTCCCCAGCCCTTGCCTTAATGCCAGACACTTCAGTTCCTCCATCTATGCCAGTGATACCTAAAATTGCTTTGTTGGATAGAGTAATCTTAAAAGCAGCAATAGAAAGGCAGTTAGTTACTTATAGGGAAGTTCTCGTAAGACTGTCAGCTGATCTCTCAAAAGAAACTTTGCAGGCAGGAAGAGATTGGCAAGAAATCTTCAAAGACATGAAAAGCAAGGATATACAACCAGTTTGCTCTATCCAACAAAGCAATTATTTAGAATCAAAGGGCAGATAAAGAGCTTCCCAGACAAGAAAAAAACTAAAGGAGTCCATTGTCACCAAGCCATTATTATATGAAATGTTAAAGGCAGTTATTTAAGAAAAAGAAAAAGATCAAACCTATTAACAATAAAATGGTAATAAATACATATCTATCCAGAATGGACTCTAGTGCCCTGACTGGTGGTACAGTGGATAAGGCACCAACCTACAAGCCCAAAGGTCGCTTGTTCAATATCCAGCCAGGGCACATAACCAGGTTGCAAGCCAGGTCTCCAGCCAGGTCCGTAGCTGGAGGCAGGTGAAAGGCAACTATACATGGATGTTTCTCTCCCTCTCTGCCTCTCTCTCTTCCCCTCTCTCTAAAATTAATAAATAAAATCTTAAAAATAAAAGAACTGACTCTAAAAAATGAGCTAAGTAAACAAGCAGAACAAAGACAGAATCGTGGATACATTTTGATGGTTGCCAGAAGAGAAGGGTCTGGGGAAATGAGTGAAGAGGTAAAGGAGATTAAGAAGTGTAAATTGGTGGTTATAGAACAGCCAATGGGATGTAAAGTAAAGTGTAATACAAGAAATGAAGTAGCCAAAAAACTTATACACATGACTCACGGACAGGAACAATAGTGTGAAGATTGCCTGGGGGAGTTGGAGGTATTGGGTGGAGGGTGGCAAAGGGGAAAGAATTTGGACAACTTTAATAGCAAAATCTATGAAATATAATTTATAAATAAAGAGAGCCCTGGTTGGTGGCCTGCAAACCCAAAGGTTGCAAGCCAGGTCTCCAGCCAGGTCCTTAGCTGAAGACAAGTGGAAGGCAACATTGATGTTTCTCTCCCTTTTTTCCTCCTTCTCTGCCCTTCTCTCTGAAAATACTGAATAAAATCTTAAAATATAAAGAAAGTTTAAAACTAAATGTATGTATGTATATATGTATGTTTGTTAAAGGTTGCTGTTAGATATGCAAGGGGCGAAGAACTTTTCTCATATTCCCCTAAGCCATTTAATACTACTACAAATGACCTTTGCCATGATAAGTGGTCCATATATATATATTTTGTTGTTGTTGTTGTTGTTGGTTGAGACCAAAGAGATGAGGAAAGAAAGAAGAAGGAGGGAGATAGGGAAAGAAAGAAAGGAAGGAAGGAAGGAAGGGAGGGAGGAATGGAAAGAAGAAAATGAAAATGAAGATGCAGCCAGCATTGTACTATGAAAGACTAAGTTGTACTTATGGAAGAATTTTAAAGGTAGTATGTTTATATTATAAATTTGCCTCTAAAGGAGGATGCAGAGTGGCCATTTCTGTGGATCTTTAAAATTTTGATAATAGTCATCATTCTTGGAGTTATAAACCATGATGGCCTAGGAGGTGAAGACCCAATTTCCTATTTCTGGGCTCCTATGACAGAGTGAGTACTCAGCTATAAAAGATGAGTTGCCTGTTTGAGAATATTCTTTGCAGAATTCCTACCTGCAGGGCGCTAAATGAAGTTTGGTGCATTGATAGTTTACCTCCCTTAGGGTAAAGCTGACTTTCAGAGAGTGTTTTATGACCCTCAGATAACATTTCACCAGTCTGTCTATGGCTAGAGTCTCAGTAGTGGAGACTTGTTCTGATTACCTTTTGGTCTGTAAGCAGTGCATTTGATGAATGGTATTCCTGCAGAGTGTATCTTTTGAGTGCTGATTGTAAACATTTGGAAATGTTGAGGATCCATTGTTTAATTTGTGAAAAATAATTCAGTTAAGGTGGTGGTCCTTGTTATAAATGTCTGCTTGTGTTACTAACAAACAGCTTCAAGTTTTTAAGAATGTTTTCACAGAATAAAGTAAGGAATTAGCAATACTGACACTAGGAGACTTTGACCAAAGAAATGTGTTATAGTTTTCATTAAATTGTGTTTCAGAATTCTTTTCACATTTCTCCTGACCAAAGGTTTTCTTTGTAGTAGCAGCAAGTGATGAATTTTCTCAAAATACAAATACGAGTTTCTTTTTACATAGTTAATTCCTATAACATTTCAGGCTGTTTGGTGTTATAATAAGCATTTTTATTAATATTAGCATGGCCCCACAAATGATGATGTTTTATTCTTCTTTTATTTTTCAAAGTTTCCAAAACCATTCTGTACATGATTTCATTCAATTTTCACTTTAACCTTATGCATGGTAGGCAGGGTATATTGTAATACCATAATTTAAAAAATACAATATTGAAACTTTAAAAAATGAAGTAACTTGTCCTTGGTCATATGACTAGATAGATCCTGATTGTATAAAACCCAGGAGATTTGACTTCTGGTCAACTGTTCCTTCTATTGCCTCATTCATTCATTTTGTAGTTTATGATCCATGACAGAAAATGAAGTTTCAGGTGATATTGGAAGCAATTGTATTTCATACAGATTTCAGACTTGATCATAATTCATATGTCCTGTCACTGATGGTGTTTTTCAAACTCGATCATCATGACCTGATTATACCCAAGAGAAACTTGGCCAAAGGAATAAATGAAACTATATCAAATTAAATGGAAAACTTGGTAACTACCATTTTCTCATTTTAAAATTCAGAAGGAAGGTCCAATTGTTGCATGTTTAGTGCCTCTTTTATGGTTTCTACTTGTTCGATATATTTTTGTACTGTATTGTCAAACCAGCTGGGTCAATGATTAATTAGTATTTGAAAACATTCAGCCTGCTATCAAATTATAATTACATTTTTACATGGACTGTATATTGAACTTAGCTAAGAAGACCCAAATTTTCCCAGTGCAGTAGGCTTGGGCAGTATCTATTTAGCTAATGAAACCCTGTTCCACATTATCCTTTCCACCTAACGCCTTTTCTGACAGTCCACTTTCCTCACGTGGTTACTATCAATGCTTTAATCACATAATTATATCTTTTCTTAGTATTGCTTTTGGATCTTAATATGATGTATCTTCCCCTGCTGCACACTATAAACTTATTATGATTTGAGACTGACATATAGCAGGTGCTCAGTAAATGTTGTAATAAATGAGCAAAGTAATATTTGCAATAGACTGTGTTGCTTTTTTAAGCTACCATTTATTGAGCCCTCACTTGATGGCATTTGGCCATCCTGGTATATAAAGGTGCTTAAATAATTTTCAAATTCTTAATTAATTTTAATATTATTCAATTATTTTTATTTAGATAGTATTATTGCATTAAGAGTAAGATTTTGCAGATGCTATTGAGAACAAAGTATGATAATTTTTTTAATGCGAAAATTTATTTGACTTTGTGCTAAGCAAGGTGGGAGCCACTGAATAAGTCATGTTTCCTGTCCCTAAGGATCTTCTGGTGATTGTAGAGTCACAATTTAACAACAACAACAAAACAAAACTAATTTAGATGAAATCAAATTGTTATTGCAAGAGAGGTGGGAAAAAATGACCTAGGAAAATGGCAAGTAGATAGGGATTCACTTGAGATGAATATTGAAGTTATGTGTAGGTGAGGATTTAATAGAGAAGAAAAGGAGGAATTTTAGATTAAGAGAACAGAAAAAAAAAGGCAGGCCTAACAGTGTGGTTTTGTAGCTCAGTTCTTCTGAAGCCCTTATCTAAGCACACGGGCCATTTGAATCAGGCCTTTGTCAACCCTTGCATCTTGGACAGTGAAAGCCTACCTGGCTTACCTTTGGAGTGCCGATCTCATGAATATCTCAATCCCACAAGTCAGTCTAACTCTGAACCCTTTTTCTGAAGCCACGCAGCCACCTTTGATGTCTGAAACACTTTAAGAGTTGAATTCCATTCCCTCAGCAATTCACTTATTGTCAAGTGAGTCTTTAGTGAAGTATTAATATGTTTTAAATACTTCCAATATGCATGGCATGTATAAATGCTTACAAGTCTATTGCCTTTTTAGAAACAATTACCAAAGCACATATGTTATCAGGAAATACCCTACAGGTCTTTGTAATAGATTTGAATGGCTTCAAGATTCTGCAGATCCAAACCTTCTAAGCAGCCTATCTTGGATAGAGAAATGAGTAGGAGAATAGTAGGGCCACAGGGCCTGCCTCAATGAACTTAAAGCCAAGTTTAGGAAGGGCCAGGACCTTGGAGGTTAGGATGACAGCAACCATCCATCATTGAATAACACTTGGGGAGGCAAAGGACTAAGTCTAAATGCACAGGGAGAGAATTCTTAGAGTTGAACAGCAGCAAAACTGCACACTCAAAACTTCTATGATAAGCAAATAATATATTGGAATATATGAGCTGGTTGGAAGATTTGTATACTTCCTGGACATATAATAATAGTTTATGTTTTTAAGTGTGATAATATATGGTTACATTTTTAAAAGGGTCCTTAGATTCTACATACACTGACATAAATATGTTATCTACTTTAAATAATCTGGAGAAAGAATTAGGAGTCAATATGACACCTTCTTGGCTATGAGTTGGCTAAAATTAAACTGTGTTATGGGTACATGAGAGTTTCTTATACACAAATTTCTAATTCTGTAGATGTGTGTAATTTGTCACACATAAAATTAGGAAAGTACCTCAGGAACATGCTATTTCTTGTTGTGGTTTATTAGCTGTAATGTCTAATGTATGTATTGCTAAAGAAATTGACAGAACTTAAATAGAATTTTTTCTCATATGTAAGCCTATAATTTTCTAAAATTAATTCTGGTGTAGCCCTACCCCTAATATTTACAGAGCCTGGAGCAAAAGTACAAGCAGTGCACCACATTCCATATATGTCTAAGTACATAAAAGTCATAAGTCAAGTTGGCAAAATGCCAAATAAAATATGTTCTACTCCTTGACTTTAATAACTATTCCTGCATCATATCCTAGAAGACCAAATCTGAGTTTAAAGTCCTCATATTCCTTGGTGTTTTGTGCTGGCTCATGGGGGTACTAGGACAACTAGTTCCTAACTTCCAGTCTCCAGCCTAATTCTCTGGTTAGCTTCCTTTCTCACCCTGCCCTGATCCCTGTCCTCCTGTCCCACAAGGGGTCTCAGAGTCCTGTACAGACACTCCAGCTTTCATGCCTATACCCTGTGCAGCCTATTCACACCCTCTGCTTGCTGCCACTCCTTGGGGCTCGGGTGCACAGAGAAGACTTTGCAGGTCTAGGCAACAGCCGCGGGGCCATTGGGAAGGAAGTTCCCAATCCAAAAGTACCTAGAGTGTCGTGAGGCAGAGAGCAGGCACAGATTCTTCATGGACACATCTTCTTGACCCTGAGAAGTCCTCACTTACACGTGGTGGAAAAGGGATGGTTCTAGGTGGAGCTCAGGGCACACAGAGTTTGTCACTCATGCCTGGGTCTAAGGGAGAAATGGCTTCATTAGGTTAAATTCTACAATTCTGGCAAGAAACCCTTAATTTTGCTCACATGGTTTGATATTTTTCACTGCTTTTGACATTAGGATTTCACAAATATTAACAATTTAACTTAAATACAAACTGAACATTAGTCTTCTAATAACAATTATTTTTTGCTCTCAGAATATATTTAGCAACTTCAAAGGATTGAATGCTGCCCATTTACATTGTATGCAAAATATATTCAAGAAAAAAAACCCTAATTTTCCCAACATTTGTTAAAGAAAGAGAGGATTCTTTTCTGAGTAGCATCCAAGGCAGTGCATGGGTGTGTCACCTCAACTCTGCAACACAAATGTGACTCTGAGCAGCGAAAGAGACACCATTCTAATAAATTGACACAGAATTTTCCTAGGACAGGGAAGTATAATCCCATGGAACAGCTGGAAGCAAAATTCGTTGAGGATAATGTCCCTGGTTGTCCACTGGCCCATCATTTGATGGCAAGTTTCATTCTAAAAATTGTTGAAATCACAGGGCCAGCTGTAGACTCCATGCAGACAGCTTACCCTGGGTGGGCTCTGACAGAAATAAGACAATCACCTCCTGTACAGGGGACAGTGTGATCCCTACAGTGAGCTTGGGTTGAGTTTGGTGGTATCTGGACATTTTTAGGAGGAAATTATAGGGTAGTTGCAGTGATAACTGGCTGCTACTCATCTGTCTACACAAAAGCTTGGAAGGACTTCCAATATCTCCGTATCTTGCCAGAGATGGCATTGAAGCCAGTGTGGATGGTGGTTTCAGCCGACAGTATCAGAAATAGGGCTACCAATTACGGCTCGCCTGTTCTTTCAACTGAAGTTTATGGGTGTGTCACAGTGCACCTGAGTCCCAGAGAACTAAGGACATAAAACCAGTAAGGACTATTATCATCATATTTGACAGACGCTTCCAAAGTTTTATTCTCTTTCTGTATGTTGTGCTGCCCTTGATTTCCCATTTTGTTTATGGAGAATTTTTCACTTCTGTATATGTACCCCCTTATTCACATTGAAATTCTGTATTTCGTTGTGAAGGTTACCACCACTCTCACTTAGCTATGTCCCTGGAATTAAAAGATCGTATGATTTTCTACTGCTTTTTCACTCTGTAGTAACTATTTTGCATGTTTCATTTAAGCATCCTCTTGACCAAATTTTCATCACAGTCCAATATGAGGCTCCTGAGTTAAACTGGAACCGATTACAATGAAGAAAAAACACAGCACCTTAACCCTGGCTGGTGGCACAGTGGATAGGTATCGGCCTGCGAATCCAAAGGTTGATGGTTTCATTCCCAGCCAGGGCACATAACCAGGTCTCCAGCCAGGTTCATAGCTGGAGGCAGGTGAAAGGCAACCATACATTGATGTTTCTTGCCCTCTCTGCCTCTCTCCCTTCCCCTCTCTCTGGAAATAATAAATAAAATCTTTAACAAACAAACAAACAAAACACAGTACCACTTACATTGCCCTTTCTTTCACCAAAGTTACCAGGACCCTATCTATTTGGGATCATGCCACTTGGATGGGCACAGGTTTGTTTCTATGGAAACCATGGCAAAGAAGTGTGATGAAGTGGTTGTCTTAATAGTGTTTATAGAGTGGTGCTTCCACCTGTGCAAATTTTGCACAGCTGTCATGAAGACTGGTCCATGCTGATCAAGTGGAAATGCACAGATATTTCTCACTGGATGATTTGTACATACACTCCCCCCCTCCCCCCGAACCATGTGGATCTTATATTTCTTGTATATGCCCTTGGTCTGGGAATATAGTTGATATCCAATAAATATTTGCTAGTTGATAAGTTATATGAATAGTGGCAGTGATTAGGTATGATGATGGCCAAGGCGACCCAGGCCTCAGTGAGATTGGGCTCTGTATGACTACATGGACAGGTGACTATAGGGGCACCTGCTTTTAAAGTGGTCTTTGTCTGCAGCAGTAATTATGAGTTCACTTCAGTTGGTCAGAGTAAAGAATGTGTGGGAACAGGCCTCTGTCTCTCTCACTTAGTGCGTGTTGTGGACTGATTGTGTCCCTTCCCCCATCAAATCCATTTGTGGGAGCCCTAACCCTACTGTGACTATATTTAGCCACAGGGGCTTTGGGGAGGAAATTAAGGTTAAATGAGGTTGTAAGGAAGGGGTCTTTATCCAGTAGGACTGGTGCCCTTCTAAGAAGAGGAAGAGACACCAAAGCTCATTTTCTGTATGTATGTACACAGAAGAAAGACTGTGTGACCACACCAGGAGAAGATGGACGTTGTGATTGGTAGGAGGGACAGAGACACAGAATTGGCTGGGTGGCAGATAAAAATCAGGAGGGATATTTAAGGTGAAAAGGGTTCCAGCCTCATGCTAGGCCTCCCAGCCCAGGGTTCCATTGCCAGGAAGAGAAGTCGGTATAACTTCTGGCTATAAAAACCAGCAGGAATTGAGGCAGTGGAACACAGAAACTGTTGGACTCCTTAGAAGTTTCTCTTAAAGTGCCCTCACACAGACTTACTCAGACTCACTCCCTCTGAGGTCCAGTACAGGAGCAGCAGATTGAAAGGCATCAGAGACATATGGGGAGGAACTGAGCAATCTGGCATCAGGACAAGAACTGGGGGTCAGTTTTCTCCCAGATAGAAGTGCTGGCAGAATCTACTGTTCCTTTTCTGAGCCCTCCCCTCACAGAGCCACAGAGCTGGCCGGTGGGCACCTATCAGAAACTCCATCAACCTGGCTCACCCTGCTGATTTCCTGAGGCCCTGCCCCACCCAGATTTTGGGCCCACTGAAGCTATTAAAAGTGGCTTTTCCATGCAAATGGCTTTTCTCGGACCGTGCTTCAGATTTTCCTAAATTCTCTCAAGCAAGAGCATCTGGCTTCAGCAAGCCTGGGCTACTGCATGCATATTGATAAGTGGCCCCAGGCCTGGCGCTAGCAGCAGCCAGCCTTGCTTCACAGCTTGGCCTCCCTGGGCACCTCCAGGCCCAGCACAAGTAACGGCCACCTGCAGGTCACCTTGTAGTTCATGCTCTGTGAATGCAGATGGAACAGAGGCAATGGCTGACATTGGATGTGCCAATAGCAGTTGAGGCTCAACTACAACAGGAGGGTGTACACAGCCCACATGGTGGGCTTACCTTGAGAACCCAGCTTGGGTAATGGGGGAGGCTGTGCCACTAGATCCTACAGGACACCTACTACATTAGGCCACACTACTAAGCCTGGGAGACATAGCAGCTCCACCTAATACATAAAAACAAACACAGAAAGGCTGCCAAAATGAGGAAAGAACGAAACATGGCCCAAATGAAAGAACAAAACAGAACTCCAGTTAAAGAACTAAGCAAAATGGAGTCAAGCAAGCTACTAGATGCAGAGTTCAAAATGCCCATTATACAGATGCTCAGTAAATTTAATGAGAACTTCAACAGCATAAAAAAGGCATAGAAACCATAAAAAAGAACCAGTCAAAAATAGAGGATACACTAATTAAAATAAAGAACAATTTACAGAGAATTAACATTAGAGTGGATAAAACCAAGAATCAAATTAGTGATTTGGAATATAAGAGAAAGAAAGAAGGAAAGAAGGAAAGAAGACACCCAATCAGAGCAGCAAAAAGAAAAAAGAATAAAAAAAAAAAAAAAATGAAGATAGTTTAAGGAGCCTCTGGGACAACTCCAATGCACCAACATTTGCATCATAGGAATGCTGGAAAGAGAAGAGAAAGAGCAAGAATTTGGATACCTATTTGAAGAAATAATGACAAAAAACTTCCCTTAGTGAGAGAAATAGACATACAAGTCCAGGAAGTGCAAAGAGTCCCAAGCAAGATGAACCCAAAGCAGCCTGCACCAAGACACATCATAATTAAAATGCCAAAGGTTGAACTAACCGGAAAGGACCTAGGCTCCCTCATGTTGAGGGCAGCATGGTTCACAGTTGCCAGGCTATGGAAGCAGCCCCCTCTGTATCGGCAGACAGCTGGGGAAGACACTGTGGGACAGGGATACAATGGAATACTCAGCCATGGAAACAATGGGATCTGGCCATTTGCAACAACTCAGACAAACCAGGAGATTGTGCTGAGTGAAATAAGTTAGATAGAGAAAGACAAATACCATATGATCTCACTCCTAAGTGGAATCCAAAGAACAGAATACGTAGACAAAACAGAAATAGACTCAGAGATACGGAACAAACTGAGGGCTGCCAGAGGGGAGGGGACCTGGAGGAAAAGGTGAAGGGACTGAGAGGTAAAGATTGGCAGCTACAGAATAGTCACAGAGTGTAAGCAAACCACATGGAATAGAGTCAATAACAGAGTAATTACCATGTATGGTGTCAGATGGGTACTAGACTTATCGAGGTATTACTTTGCATATTGTATAAATGTCTAATCACTATGCTAAACACTTTAAATCAATACAAAATAATACCAAATGTCAGCTATAACTGAAAAATTAAGAAAGAAAAGGACAAATAAATAAAATGCCAAAGGTTGAAAACAAAGAGAGACTCTTAAAAGCAGCAGGAGAATAAAAGCGTTACCTACAAGAGATCCCCCATAAAACTGTCAGCTGATTTATCAAAAAATAACTTTTCAGGCTAGAAGGAATTGGCAAGAAATATTTAAAGTGATGAAAAGCAAGGACCTACAACCTAGATTATTTTACCCAGCAAAGTCATCATTGAGAATCAAAGGACAGATAAAGAGCTTCCCAGACAAGAAAAAGCTACAGGAGTACCCCATCCCAAACCACAATTATATGAAATGTTAAAGGGCCTTCTTGAAGAAGAAGATATAAAATATGAACAACAAAATACGTATCTATCAACAACTGAATCTAAAAAATAAAATAATAAAAATAACAGAAATAGAATTATAGATACAGAGGATATTTTGATGGATGACAGATAGGATGGGTTGGGAGGATGGGTGGAAAAGGTGAGAGGATTAAGAAGTACAAATTGGTAGTTACAGAAGAATCAAGGGGATGTAAAATACAGCGTAGGAAATAGAGTAGCCAAAGAACACATATTCATGACCCATGGATGTGGACAATGGTGTGGGGATTGCCTGAAGGAACAGGGTGGGGTGAGGTAGGGTGGGTAGGTGCTGGGTGGAAGGGTGCAAAAGGGGGAAAAATAGAGACAAATGTAATAGCATAATCAATAAAATACAAATTTATAAAAAGAAAGTGGTCATTTATAAACCAGGAAGAGTCCTCACTATAAACTGACCCTGATTACCCTTTGGCCTTGGGATTCTAGCTTCCAGAACTATGATAAAATAAAATTCTGTTATTTAAGCTCCAGTCTGTGTTTTTCTGGTATGGCTGCCCTGGCAGACTGGTGCAGGGTATGAGTGTAGGAGGCCAGATGTGTCACCTGACTTCATATTTTATATGTGGCACAGTTCCTTGGGCTCACAGATGACAGAAGCCATGAGTAATGTCCATCATGTTACTTCACCTCCTTTTCAGGTCAAGAAAATACAGCAGGAAACATATGAGTGAGGCTAACAGGATTATCAAAAAAAGATATTGACTTTGTTCTGACCCTATCAGACAGGCATGCTTGGTTGTTAAAATGTCAAAATACTTCCCTCCACGTTGATTAAAAAATCTTGTTTCCTAAGCTCTTCTCCTCTGAGTGTCCCTGAACTAACACATCTCTAGTTCTCTGGACCACCCCACCACCTAGCACCTAGGACAGCATAAACCCACAGGCTAGTGTCCTTGATGGTCGGTCAGTGCCCAGCCCCTAAAAATTATTGCCACTTTAAAAATAAACCCACTGGTGGGGCTTATTTCACTTAGTATGATAGTCTCAAAATCAATCCATGTTGTCAAAAACGGCAGTCTTTCATCTATTCTTAGGCCAGGATAATATTCCATTGTATGTATATACCAAATTTAATACTTTTTAAAAAATTAGCCTGAATTAGTTTTTTAAAGTAAGCCATTTGCAAACTTTACTACTCTATTAGTCACAAATAACTAAAGGCACTTTGCTATTGACTGCGAGTCACAATGCCCCCATTGAGAACTATTGTAGGAGCCCACAAAAGGCAGTTAAGTCTATGAATGTAATCATTTAAGCATGTAAGAGGCTGGCTCAAGAACTTCTGCAACACTATGGGAACTGAGAGATACTGGTAAGTGCCAGTCACTGCAAGGCTGGCAGTCAGTGAGGAATGTGCTTTTTTTGGCTCTTCTGCTCTGAAGCCTTCTTGTATTGAGTCCAAGGAAATGAGTAATTTGTGTCAGCTAGGAACAAAATCAGAATATTATATTTACTTGAATGGCCATGTTTCTACATGTTGCTGTGGCTACCTGATACAACGGTTGAATTTATGTTGCTGCTTCTTTGTTTTGTTTTTTTTCCTGAGCTTTATTTTATAGGATTTTCCCTGACATACGTGTATGAAAATGTTTGAATTCTTGTTTTACTGTTGTTCCTTTTATTTTCTCAGAAAAACTTGATTCTATTGAGAATGCCTATTGGCATTCCTGATAATTTTAATCTCCTTAATTACTTGAATGCAAAAGCATGCTTCACTTGAAAAAGCCCTTTCATTGTATCTGACTTGTAATTAATGTAGCTACTTTTTTGTAGCTTATGGGTATGCTTAAATGAAACCTGCATTTCTTTAAACCCCTACAAAAGTTATACCTAAAATTTTCAAAAACACAGCAACCTCATAAATTTAATACCTTCTAGTGTTCTGCCTTCTATATCTTTGGTCAGCAACTACTTCATAGTTATGTTTACATTTGCAAGCACACAGGAGGTATGATTCTCATAATTCTCTACAGGAAGTGTAACTGATTTAGCAGTCAAGGGTTGCTGGTACCTGGATTTACTACTGAAGATAATTTACAATATGTGGGGGGGGGGGGGTTGTATCACGTGTTAACATTTCCAAATTGCTTTATAGAACTTCATGTTTATAAATTTTGCAGCACACATCACCTCATTGAGTTTAAAGGTCTGACTGTATAGCTCTTAGAAACATTACAGCCAAGAAAATGTTCTCTGAATTTTATAAAGTACTTTCTCTTGAGATGCTCAGGTCACTTGCATTGTTTAAATTAATGTTTGTATAATTTGAGGCCTTATGATACGTGGTCAGGGACATTTTATCCAATCTCAAGAAGTATTTTGTGGAATTGCTTCTTTTACAAGTCAGTGCAAGAGAGAATGGTTGTATTTTAACAAGATGTGAAAGAAGACGAAAGAATAAAGACAGACTTGATAAAAATTATAGGCCATGACATTAATTTCCCTCAAATATTAAAGATAATTTTTAATAAGGAAGAGTTAACGGAGATCATTGTAGTGAAAGTAGAAACCTCCAGTTTTCTTTCCACTAATTCATTCACATTGATTGAAGACCTCCAGCGTGCTAGTGACCTTGTTTGATCCGAGGTCAGGAAGAAGAGCTAAGGAGATGTAAGAGCTTGGTTCTCGGTTTCTCAAGGGTCCCCTGGAAGACTGTTACAGAAAAGGGAGGTGCTAAGCTGGAGTGCTGGCCTGTAAACACAGATCCTGTCTCCTAGCATTCCTCTCTCTTACTGAGTGCTGCTAGGTCCCTGATCAGCATGCTCATTGTCATAAAAGATACTCCTCAGTGTCTGTTGAGCTTGATATTCAGGCTTCGCTGGTTAGGACACATACAGAGGGGAATTCTGTATACTAGCTAGCTAATTATAAATCAAATTTATGGATCCCAGAAAGCAAGATGATCTTCAGGTTAAATTCGTGGAATTATTAACTAGTTATCATCTTCTTTAAAGAGTAAATAAGAGATAAGAAGGGAACTTGAATTACAGCATGAGGGATTTGGGCGAGAAGTAATATAGTTATGTCCTAATAGCAAAAATGGTTAGATAAGTAGAGAGCCTATTGGAAAGAGGCCTTTTTTTTTTTTTTTTTTTTTTTAATGGCAGATAGATTAAATCTTATTTAGCCAGGGAGATGGATTAGATAATGTTTAAAGGTTATTTTCTACCTTAGAAGAACATGCCTTCTAGATGAGAAGAATTAAGATGGTGAAATGATTCCAACAAAATAATTTAGATGAGGCCCTAATTTCTCTTTTTAAAGAAACTACTAGACTTGTAGTTACCAAGGGCAAGGGCTCTATTGGCTATGTTTGTTTATACCTATATCCAGGAAACGTAGTAGATGCTAGGGCAGTGCCTGCCTGGAGGTGCTCATCAGGGATGTGCTTCCATGACCGATGGGGGCGCGAGGTTGTCGAGGGTATTTTCTGTACAGCATGCTGACAGGCCACTAATGTTACAAAGCTCTAAATGTGAAAAGCCAGCAAATGCATGTATAGATTGACTAACACTAGATGAATGCATGTTACATGTTACTTACATTTTGTACAGTTTTATCACAAATCTCCTCTCAGTTGTGAACTCTTTTGCTGCTTTTGACCTAGAATTCAAACGCTCAGAATGTAATTTATGCCGTGTCCTCCAGCTTTGCTGCAACACAGCTGTAATGCAAAGCAAATGCGTAGGTGCAGAGTCCCTGCTGTGACCTGCAGCTACAGTCATCCTAGGCCTGGCCGTAGCCCTTCGAGGTTGTCAAGCTAAGTGGTGACAAGGCAGTTGTGGGAACTGGCTGTGGTCCCGTCTGACCTGTGGGGCTTGGCAGAGTTGGGGGTAGAGGTGTTGCTGTGTGTTTACCTGGAAGTAGCAAGAGCCTTTAGATGATCCCTCTGGCCCTGTGTTTTAGAAACTCTGGTCATTTAAAAGTGACCTTTCCACATTACACTATTTTGAGTCAGGCAGAAGTGGAGTAGGCTAAAAATTGCTCCCACATAAAGCCGCATTAATGAAAAGATTGACATTTGGAAAGAAAGACATGAGACAATGTCATACACTGCAAAACCACCAGACTAGTTTCTACGTTGCCTTTAGCCCCACGAATACGAGGCTGAATAATCTTAAGCAATTTTCTTAATTTCCTGGGGCCTCAGTTTCCTCATTTCTAACATAAATTCTTGGATTCTTTCTCACTGTAACATTTTATGAGTCAATAAAAATTTTCAAACTTCCAAAGCAGCTGTTTTCACGATTCTGTTCCCCCTTTCAATAGCCTGGTGTGACCATATTTTTTAAAACTGCTATTTTTACAGTCACACAAGTCTGTCTCACCACTGCCCCACAGCATTCAAGAAAAGGAAGAAAGTCATTATTAGAAGTGACTGAACTCGAATATAACTCTTCATGTGTTTTTTGAAACAGGGTGACCTCTATTTGGCACCTAGAGGACATGAACAGGCAGAAAGCGTTTATGTCCTCCGTGGGGAGTGGGCGGCATTAGCACCTGAGCAGATGCCTCAAATAACTGCCCACTAAGTGGGCCTTGCTGGTCCTGATGTTTCCAAAAGACGTGTTTTGGTGGCCCCTTTTACCTGGCAGTTTCTAAAAGAAGTTATCCCCAGGTATAACCCTCACTATCCTTTTTCTTTTCCAATACAGTCAGCTTCCTGTGCCTTTTCCCCCTTCCTAAAAGGGAGCTGCCAAGGGAGAAAGGAATAAAGTTTCAGGAAGGTGGGGAGGTGAGAAGAGCACTATGATCATATTTTGCCTTGAGTGAACAAGATTTATTTTATTTCCATGTCTGTGAAAGCTTGATATAAACATTTTGGGAGGAAAAAGCACACTCACATATACACACTTTTAAGACAAGAACATAAGCAGGAAGCTTAAATATAGCAAGAACAGAAGCTTTTTAAAAAGATTTTATTTATTTTTAAAGAGGGGAAGGAAGGGAGAAAAAGAGGGAGAGAAACACCTCTTACATGCCCCCAACCGAGGACCTGGCCCCCGACTCAGGCATGTGCCCCAACTGGGAATCAAACTGGCAACCGTGTTGTTTGCACGCTGGTGCACAATTCATTGAGCCACAACAACCAGGGCAGAGATGACTTTTAAAAAAAGGTGCTATATAGATCTTCCCTTCAGACCCTTTGCCCATTTGTTGCTGTGCCTGCTGAGGCATGTGTTGGATACCATTTGGGATTTACTGGATTTACCATGGAAACCAGCATGTCCTCTTCGTGTTTGGGATACTGCAGGTCAGTGTGGTGGAATTCTCACCGGATTGACTTTGTGTCTGGATTGTTAGAATAAAGAGCCTGCTAATGCAAGTAGAATGGCTAAAGAAGACAGAGCACAATTTTGGAAGGCAGGGGAATGGTGAGACAGAGTTGAAAGGAGTAGATTGATGAAATGCTCACAGTGTGATCAAGTCAGGTGAATAGATTTAAATGAAGTTTTTATTATATCCTTTTACAGATGGGAACAATTAGAATTTCACAAATTAAAATCAGGGGAAAGATAGTAATTATGTCCATATGTGTATTTCATTTATAGACCCACAAGTAAATAAAAAAAAGTAATGTCCCTTAGCAAATCTAGTGTGAAATGATTCTAAGCATCTTTGCATAGTGTTTGAAGGTTAAATATAAAGAGTAAGCTCTATGAGGATATATATGTATAATTTTTAATGAGGAAATAAATATTTTCAGTGTGATTGGTAGGAAGAGTATAAAGATATCCATAAAAAGATGGAGGATTGAAGCTATAGAGCAGAAATACAAGATGACACAGTGTGACTTGCCTTGAAAACGAGTTGAGATAGAGTAGTAGCATGTGTCCACGAGACAGAAGAGAATTCTCCCAGAGGAGGAGGCCTGCTACTCATTAGAGGTAGGGGGGAGACAGACAGAGAGCGAGAGTGAGAGAGAGAGAGAAAGAGAGAGAGTGCATATGGCAGAAAGACCATGAAATCGTTAGCAGCTTTTCTCTTTAGCCTTCCTGACAGAGGTTAATAGTCACAGGATGCTAATACAGTAACAGTTAATGAGCATGTGGGTAAGATCCCATCTGGAGCAAGCAGGTTAAGACATTCTTTAATAATTGAATGTGTAGAAAGCATTGAGGTTTGATGAAATTCAGCTGAGTCCTAAAGGAAACAGCTGAAGGAGCACCAAAGTGAGTGAAATGATCTTTGAGTATGTAGCAAGGGTGTGTGTGGATGAAAAAAGGTAAGTTGGTTATTGCATAAGAAAATAAACATATGAAGTGTGTTTGAACATTATGCCCTATACCACAAAACGAGAAGGAATAATTCAGAATACAAAGTTTATGGGGTTGTAAATATGAATTATAAAACCACTTATGCAATTCTGAGTGTAAATAAACTTTGTGCCTTAATCTCACTTTCTCTATGGTGTCTGACTTTTCAGATACCATTTAATATGTTGTGCAGTGGAATATTCTGGATACTTTTTGGAAAGTGTTAAGTTATATAAAAATTAAAATGCTGTATTTCTTTTTGTTTTTCCTATCTTTTAATATTTTCTAAAAAAAAAAAAAAAGGAAAAGAAAATAAACATATAAAAGACCACAGGAATGGATAGGTTAGAACAGTAAATAAAGAATCATGGAGTCAGTAAGACAAAAAGCAGAAATGAGATAGATCTAAATGGAAAGCATGGCCCATCTTACCCCACCTTCCTGCAAACCCCTGACATTGATGTCAGTTTCATGTGCTGCTCTGCACACTCAGATTCTGAAATCTACACCTCAGTCTGGCTTAATAAATTTGGTAGCTTAAAAGAAGACGATTGACTTTGAATTTAGAATCTTTGAACTCCTTTAACAAGGAATAGACTGCTGGTATCGCCAGTAACATCTCTAGTTTCCTGATGTGGGATAGTCAAGGTTATATAGTTAAGCATTTGGCAGAACTTAAATTTCAGCAGATGGAGGTGTTGGTGGATTGACACCCATATCTCTTTGGTGTCGTGTTCGGTGTCCAACTAGACATGGCATGGCAGATGGATGATTTCTCTGTGTCAGTAAGAAGATAGCACAACTCTTGACTTTTTTCTTAAATTGTGATTTTCTTTGTTAATTTGTTTCTGGTCAAGAAGGTAGAAGCTCTTCATCCACTTGAAAGGATCAACAACGCATCACTGGAAATACTGAAAGATTGTTCCTAAAGTCATAGTCACAAGCAATTGAAACAAGGGCATTGGGTATGATCAAAAATAGAAGTCACATCAGTCACTTTTTAATAGATTTTTTTATTCATTATTTTTAGAAAGAAGAGCAGAGAGGGAGGAAGAAAGGGAGAGAAACATCAACGTATGGTTGCCTTTTACCTGCTTCCAGCTATAGATCTGGCTGGAGACCCAGCTTGCAACCTGGTTATGTGCCCTGGCTGAGGAATCGAACCAGCGACCTTTGGGTTCGCATGCTGGGGTCTATCCACTGAGCCACCAGCCAGGGCTCATTTGTTTACTATCAAAAGGAAAGTACCAGGACTCCCTAAGTAGATGGAAATGTTTCTCTTTATCCTTGTTTAGTGTACATTTGGATAATTCTATTGAAAACACTAGTTTGTGAGATATTGTCAAGATGAGGAGATATCAGAAACAATAACAAGCCCCAAATCATAATGTAAATAGTGTCCACGATGTGCCTGGCATCTGGTGTGTGCTGAAGGTGCTTACTGTCTTTTAGGATTCACATTAACTGAAGAGCTTGGCACTATTATAACTCTCATTTATAAATAAGAACACTTCAACTTAACCTTGTTAAGTGATTTGGTCAACATTTCACCTTGAGCAAGTGGCTTGAAACTCAGGCAGTCTAAAATAAATTCAGGGCCTTCATTCTTCACTACTTACATATGTTTAGTAAATAGTATTCAAAAAGTAAACATTAAAAAATAGTGGAAGCCCTGGCTGGTAGCACAGTAGATAAGGCACCAGCCTGCAAACCCAAAGGTCTCTGGTTTGATTCCCAGCCAGGGCAACATAACCAGGTTGCAAGCCAGGTCTCCAGCCAGGTCAGTGGCTGGAGGCGGGTGAAAGGCAACCATACATTGATGTTTCTCTCCCTTTCTGCCTCTCACCCTTCCCCTCTCTCTAAAAATAATAAATAAAATATTTTTTTAAAATAGTGGAAAATGAAACTAAAACTTTTGAAGATGACACTAATATATTGTTCATTCACATGAAAAACTGATGGAAGGAAAACATAACAACCAACAACTACATGTAAAAATATGTAATGAAATTGCCAAGGGGAAAACTATCAATCATTCTCACTGGGGAAAATGAAAAGAAATGAGCTTTTAAACTATAGAAAATAGGGTGAAGTAACAGATGTGACTCACAGGTGATAAAATACTACAGCTGAAAGGAACATCCTTGGATCCAAATCCATCATTTTTCAAATGGGGAAATTGAGATTAAAAGAGGAAATAGGACGTTTCCAAAGCCACGACTGAATTCACTGCAATGCTGGCACCTGAATCCAATGCTCCAGTAAATAGCTCAGTCCCAAATTTGTACCATTTCAGTCTTATCTATATTAAGGCAAAAGACACAGGAGACCAGTGTATTTGTGTACAACAGTGTGTGTGTGTGGGTGGGTGGGGGGAAGTGTTTACATGCTTGTCTGACCTATCAATTAAAAATGACCCAACTAGCAATACCAGAGCCAAACAGATGTCCATGGAAGCAGCAGAAGATATGAATAAAGTGGTAGTGGGAGATGAACTAAAGCAAAACTCAGTTTGAATTTGGACTTTGAAATCAAAATCCTAAGGAAAGAACCGAATGAAGTTTCTTAGACAAATATTTATGAAAAATAAATTAATAAAATAAAACAGCTTCATGCTTTTTTTTTCCCCTTCCTGTTTCCTTGTTGTGTGTCATTTTCCAGAGCTAAGAAATCTATTGAAGGAAAGAAGCAAACAAGAACCAGAGAGAAAAACAAACAGAGACGAAAGTCCATTTAGCATGATTTATTCCTAAAAACTTTATGCTTTCTCTTTCAATTGATGCAATATTTGCTAAGATTTTACAAATCCTTAAAATCACTTTTTTAAAAAAATATATTCTTCCCAGAAAGTCCTTTTTCTCCCCAATTTTCAGAATCAAGGTATGCTCAGAGGTGTTTGGATTATATGTCATTGAGAATGTTAGTGACTGATTCAAATGTCACATGATGAATTCAGCCTTAGGACATAGTATTTTTCATCACATTCTGCATCCAGTGTTCCCTGAGATGTCTTGACTTCTTTTACAGTTTCCCTTCTTAGCCAACATATGCCTCCCTGTGAGACTTGAAGCCTCAATTTCAATTACAGCCAGAAATATCCACATGCCTCAGACTTTGCATTCAGTATTTTCCCTTGAATTTAAAACAAAAAAAAAAAAAATGTTATTTTTGTAAATCACCTTTTTTTTTTTTTGGCAATGTCCATATGTCCAGAAGCATTGTTAAGAATCCAGATCCTTAGTTGGAGGCAGGTGAAAGGCAACCACACAATGATGTCTCTCTCCCTTTCTGCTTCTCTCCCTTCCCCTCTCTCTAAAATCAGTAAGTAAAATCTTTAAAAAAAAAACAAAACAAAAAACTAACAAAATATAAAAAATGGTCATTTTAATTTCACATATCTGTACTGGGAAATTGTAAAGAAGCATTTGAGATAAAACTTCTATTTTCTAAGCCATAGAACAGAATTCATTTTAACTGCTTAAATAGAAAGTATTATAGTTAACTTGATTAAAAGAGAAATAACATTTCAGAATATAATTTACATGAAGTTTAAAATCAAAAAGAGGGCTTTTTGCCAGTTTTTGCAAGTTGGCTGTAAGCATAAGAATTTCCTATCCTTTTGCTGCAGTTGTTTCTTTTTCATCTCAGTGCCCCCAGTTCAGGAATACTTGAGGATCTGAAATGTAAATGACTTCAGTGACAGCACACTGTCAGCCTGGATTCTGGACCCACTGCCTGGGCTCAGTTCCAGTTCTGTCTTGCACTAGTTATACATCCTTAGACAAGTTTCTTTAACTCTGTGAACTTCAGTTTTGCTATTTTTAAAATGGCCAACTTCATATGGTTATTACAGAGACTAAATAACAGGATGTTTTTAAAGTGTCTGGTGCAGAGTAATAAGCGCTCAGTAACATTAAATAGTTAATATATAATTATTGTATGGTTAATAATCAGTACCTAACATTAAACTGGAGATTTGTACCACCTCATAGATCAAGTGGTGGACCATGGGTCACTCTTTCTAGTGACTCCCCTTTGATGAATAGGAACAGGTATGATTACTTTTCTAGAAATGCTTATTTCAAGTGGATTATTAGAGGAAGATTATTGACATATGCCTATGCCCCTGTTTAACCAGGAGTCATTTCCCATGCACCTATAAGCCCCGTATAGACACTTCCAGCTGCACTTGGATGAGGAGCAGAGGAGTTCCCCAAGACAGAACCGCCGAGGATCCATGTTCTAATGCAGGCGTGGTGGCCCCTGGAGGGGCACTGTCATAGCTACTCTGCCATCGTAGCACAGAAGTCCCCATAGACAGTAGGTAAAAGAAAGGCTGTATTCTTGAACAACCTTATTTACAAAAGCAGGCAGTAGTACGGATTTTGCTTGCAGGCCTTAGTGGGCCAACCCTTACTCCTGAGAATTTTGTAAGAATATAGAGATGGGCTAACAGAAAAGATGAAATCATTCATTAGAAGAAACCTGAAGATCAGCAGACTTCTGGAAGCCTGATCAATTGAAAAGGGTCTTGTGAGAATATACCCTCTCCCTAATCCTTTGCTAGGCATTGCTGGAAATATGAAAATAAAGATATTTGAGCCATAGTGTGTGTTCTTAGATATTACAATTGACTCATGCAAATTTAGCAGAGACCAATATCTGGTTAGTGACAGTGACCCCAATAGTACGTGCTCAAATTTCTGTCTATTATACATCTGAGTTGTTGAGAAAATTGAGGCAATTTTATGTTGATAACTGCAGTGATCAACACTAGAGGAAATAAACCAGCTTCATTCTGAAGAGTTCAAAATGTTTTCTTGGTATTATTTTGGATTGGGAAACCAAGTAAGAAAAAACATACTGAATCCATGTGCAGAAAACAAATTCTAAACAGATCACTAGGTAAATTAGAGACAAATTCAAAATTTGAACCCATAGCTGCTTTCATACCAGTTCAAAGCTAATCTCCCCATATATGCTTATTTTCTGTAATAAAGTTTGCAATTTTCAGTTATTTACAAAATTACTTTTGGGGGTCAAGAATAGCTAGTTCTAAGAACCACAATACCTGTATAATATTGTACTTGTCTTCATAACTAATATTCAATAATACTTAAACAGTAGGAAAAACCATTTTCTATAAATGTTTGTTCAAGCCCATTTTCAAGTACATGATTACCAAAATGCTGCCAAGTCTGAGTGTGATGAATTACTATGAAGTTTTTTCTGACAAATGTTTGCAAGAACTTTGTAACCCAGGCACCTTCCATACACAATTAAATACTGATTTATGCTTTTGTCATAATTTCTTTAAAAGTTAACAAAAAGCCTGACAATTGAATAACATCTGCTCCTCTAAAATGTAATATATTTCTTTTTTAGCTTACCACAAATATATGAAGATTTTCATTATTGCCAAGTATTCTTAATTACATGGCTGTATTATCCAAATAAAACTAGAATATTAAAAATATCATTTATTATTTATTAAAGGTGAATAATTCAGTTATGTGTTTTTTCACATTTTAATATTTATTAATTAAATTGACCTTTTAAGGAATATTTGTCTCTGGATTTAACTCAGTAGCCATTTAGCAGTACATTTAATTGCAAAGTTTTCTTGAAACATAAATCTAAAGTGGTGGGGAAATGTCAACACTGTAGAATAAGTGGTTAATCATTTTAATTCTCTTGGTATTCACAGCAGTATCATTAATCATGATAGTCATTTGATTCTAATATGGATGCAATATCTAATTCTGCAGAGATTCAGCTGTAATTGAGTAACAATTACTGTCCACTTATTATAAAGTGATGCCAAAAACCCTAATGCAATTATTTTAATGTATTTTGGTCACATTATACAATAGCATTCAAGTTTGCAAATGTTGCAAAAACTTTAGATTGATGTGGCTGATTAAAAACACATTACATTGGATTTTTTTAAAGGTGTTTATTCTGGTATTTCACAAGGTGCGCCTTATTCAATTTTTGGAATAGTTCTAATTTGCTTCAGTGCTTTTTTGCTTATATTGTTTCCCCTGCATATTCGCTTTGGGGGAAGCAAATTGTTTTGTTTTCTAAGTGGATGCTACTTTTGTAGAGAAGAGGAGACTGCCCAGAGGTGACTTCCCCACATGGAGGTTTTGCTGAGATGAGAGAGGGCCAGCTGCCTCCTTGGAATACAGGGTTCATTCAATTCTAGAAAATGTTTGTGTTACTAATTCATTTCCACCAACTCTAGCTCTGGCAAGTCCTGACAGATTATGCTAAGTGCTGTGTTTCACAGCATGTATTAGTTTATCTTTATCTCATAGAGCGCTGACAGTCAGCTCAGACAATGTGAGTTCATGATTCTGCCTTGCTTCTGTGGGGTTGGACACGTGTGAGCACACTGTGAGGCAGGAGTCCACTATTGTTCTGTCTTGGGTCTTCTCTATCTGAAGAAGCAGTCCCCATACTATTGTAATGGCTCACCAAGTGTTCAGGGAACTCAGAGTTTTCCTCCTTCTTCTTGAATCCAATTCACATGGAAGGATCTAATAATCAAGTGAGAAAGGTGAGACATGTGGCCAGGTGCCCAGTTAAATTCGTATCACTTCCCAAGGTGCATAGAACTCATTGGGGGACTCCAACAATCTACTATACATATGTAAAGACTCTAGGCCTCTAGTCTAGACTCTACTCTGTTTATTAGACTTCTTAATAAACATGTTCTAAGTATTACTTATTCAACCTCCTACTTACCATGATATTTGCACATGGATAGTAACATTGTTATCTATGGAGCATTGTTATAGATGGTGTCTTCATGCATTGCATTGTCATTTAGTATCAATCAGATTGTAGAACCTCTTAAGCTGGTGCAGACTTCCAGTACTTGTTCCTGTTTCACTTCCAACACCTAGGTGAGATTTACTCATGGAGCATAAACTTGGCTTAATATTAATTTAGCTATTCTACAAATAAGAAGCTATATCTATCTTAAAATAAACCCCTACAACAGAACATTTAAAAGTCAAGTCAGAATGCCTTGTGGGTTATCAGAAATTTTACATCAAGTTTGCCAACACTTGTTTAGTTCTAGGTTGGTTCATATTAGGTTGGCTTCATCATTTCCTAGAAATATATAAATTAAGGGATTAGGATAGTATTATACACTGGTAGTGGGAACATAAACTGATAGCAGGCAATGTTGTAGCATCTGTTAAAATTTTGACTATGCATATCCTATGACCAAATAGTTCTGTTAATGTCCACCCTAGAGTGACACCCCCCACCATGTTCACAAAGGGGCACATGGAGAGATATGTGTGGCAGCTCTATATGATTGAACCTCAAGAAATTGCTGATAGTTGACTAGTTTGGACTCATTGACATGGAAGTTTTATGGGTTCAATCTAATAATTGGAAAACACAACAATGTTCACTAGTAGGAGAATGAATAAACTACAGTGTTCATAATTTACTTACTCATGATGTGCCTAGTATAATGTTATCTGTTGTTGCATAACCAATTACCTCAAAGCTCAGGACAGTGATTTAGTATTTCTCACATTTTTAGGGGGCGACATGGGCTTGGGTGAGTGATTCTTCTGCTCTAAATATTATCACTTGAGATTACCTAGAGGTTGGTTTGCGACTGGCTTGCTGGGTCTCCATCTCTTTTCCCTCTTCTTGCTCTTTCTCTCTCTTTCTCCTTCCTTCTCTTCCACTCCCCACATGGTCTCTCATCATTCAATAGTTTACTTTGATCTTTTTTTCTAATATTTTATTATTTTTAGAGAGAGGGGGAGGGAGGGAAGCAGAGAGGGAGAGAGACATCAATGTATGGTTTCCTTTCACCTGCCTCCAGCTACAGACCTGGCTGGAGACCTGGCTTGCAACCTGATTATATGCCCTTACTGGGAATTAAAACAGTGACCTTTGGATTCGCAGGCCTGCACCTTATCCACTGTGCCACCAGCCAGGGCTACTTTGATCTTTTTATACATGCTGCTTGGATTCCAAAAGGGCAAAAGCAGAAATTTCAAGGCATATCAAGACATGAACTCAGAAGTTCTATAATATCATTTTTACCAGATTTTATTGGTCAAAACCCATCGCAAGGCCAACCCAAGTTTGTACAGTGATGGTACCAATTGTTGGTAGTCATCTTTGGAAATTATTCACTACATAAACTATGGAAAATGGCGGAACAGATGGATTAATTTGCATAGATTTATAATACATATTTTTGAGTAACAGTGAAAAGCAGAATAATGTGTGGTGTTAGTTTTCTATTGCTGTGGAACCAGTTAACCACAAAGTTAGTAACCTAAAACAACTCCTATTTACTATCTCACACTTCTATAGGGAGGTCAGAAGTCGGAGTGGACTTACCTGGCTTCTCTGCTTAGGGTCTCGCAAGACTGAAATCCAGGTGTTAGCCAGGCTGGGTTCTTATCTGGAAGCTCTGGGGAAGAGTCTGCTTACAAGCTTATTTAAGTTGCTAGCAGAATTCAGTTCCTTTGGGTTGTAGGACTGGAGCCCTGTTTTCTTGCTGGTTGCCAGTGGGAGGCACTCTCAGCTTCTAGAACCCTCCAGCGCTTTTTGGTGCTTTTCATTTGCAAAGCCAGCAAAGAAGTGTCAAACTCTTTTCATGCTTTGAGTCTTTTTGACTTCCCTTATGTTGCTACTGAGAGAGAACTACTTTTAAAGGGCATATGTAATTAGATTAGGTCCACTTGAATAATCTCTTTTGATTAATTTAAAGTCAACTCATTAGCAACTAATTATATTTACAAAATTTATTTTATCACATAACAACATAATCAGGATGTGATCTCATATTCACAGTTCTGGAGAATAGTCAGGAAATTTTAGGGAAGCAGTTTAGCATTCTATTTGCTGCATACATAAACACATAGATAGCACCTAAGACAGTACCAAATGCATATGAAAATACACAGAAAAGTACCTAAAAAGTTAAATACACATACATAGGAAGTTTACAAAATTAACTACAATAGTTACCTCTGGGGAGTAGACCCAAAATTTGAAAGTCAGGTGGTATTTATCCTTCATATGAATATTTTAATTGCTTATTGCAGAAATTTCATTCCTGCATTTATATAATTAGAGAGTGAAATAATGTGTTAAAACAGAGTGTAAGGAATCAAATACTCCATTTCCCTCACTCTGTATAGAACGGTGCTTGCACCAATGCACAGCAGTGCCCCTTATACCTCTCCATATTTTCTTCTGCATGACTGCCAGAGGGTTCACTCACCACCATTTTGGGAACATAATCCCTCACAGCCTTGTCCAGGGCCAGCATTCAGCAGCGGGTGCCTTTATAGCCACGTAGTTGTCGTAATATTAAAATCTTCTGCATTAGTTGGCAAACAGCCACTGCTCCAAGCTCCCTAAATGCCCTGCAACTAACTAGAGTTTCCCCACACCCCTAAGACTTGAAACCCCAAGGCATTCAGAGCTCCTGCAAGCTGGCACATGCATGCCTAACTCCTGAAACAGCATAGCCCCCAGGACTGCTGCAGTGTTCAGCCCAGTGTCCCTTCTCTCTCCTTGGACAGTGTTTTCTCCTACCCTCACTGATTATTCTGTATTGCAAACGTTAACTCTTTGCCTAGGCTCAGTTTTAGAAGTATAAGTTTATAAGGTAGCACCTTTCACAGGCGTCTCTCCCTTCCCCTCTATCAAATGGTTAATGGACAGAAAACAAAAATATTTTTTTTGCTAACCTAACAGTAATTGATACATGTCCTGTCCATTCTGACTAGTTGTATCTGAAACCACTACAAATATTTATATGTTCTCTCCTTTACCATTTGGAAAGAAGAAAGCTAACACTGTGTTTTCATTAGAAGTAAAGTTTCTGCATTAGCACAAAGAGATTGAACACATCATTAGATGTCATGATGTTTCCTTATAAAAACCTCAGAGAGAGAGGGTTTGTTTCCGTTTTTCCATAGCAAGTAACATAATGTTTTATTGACTTAGAGCTTAACTCAGAAATCATTGCTGGAGGTCAACCTTCTGGAATAGTGGGCTCCAACAAGTTTGGGCAACTATAAGTGCTATGCAGGCACGGCTATTTCAGAATAGAATGATGTTTGCATTTAAAGGTAATCTGTGGAATCAAACTCCTGGGTAATTTCAAAGAAGATAAGGTCTTCCACACACAAAATAAAAAATGTTTAGTTTTGTCAGGACTATAGAGGCACAACATAGTGAGGTTTTTTGTTTTTTTTTTTTCAATTGAATGAAACAATTTATTTTAGCCTTCACTAAAGCCAGTATTAACCATAGTAACAGCTAATATTTATACAACAGTTATCATGTCCTAGATTTTCTGCTAAGCATGTAACCTGGAGCAAGGACTCAATGAAGGTGGGATTATTATTACTTTCATTTGACAGAGCTCTTAAGTAAATTGATCAAAGTCATGTAACTAAAAAGAAGGAACTGCAACAAAAATCCAAAAAACCATATGACACCTGAGCCCCTCTGTGAAGTCTGTCTTGCTCAGATCACACCAGTTTGCAGTCTCCTAGAGTTGAGCCTCTAAGTTCCCATAATTCTGTATTTGTCAGCTCATTAGCCAATGGCTGGCATTGGTTTATAGAGATGATGTTACTGGAGTAAAACCAAGAGAGATGACTCGTTACAAGAAACATGGGCTAAACTGTAATACCTGTATAAGCTAGTGATTTACTGGTTCTATTAGTTTCCTTAAAACAGCAGAAACTTATTCTCTCATAGTTTTGGAGTCTAGAAGTCTGATATCAGGTGACAGCATGATCTTATTCCCTCTAAAGATTCTAGGAAGGAATTCTCCTTTTTCTTTATTACTTATGGTGGTTGCCCGAAATCTTTGGGTTGTGGGCACATCACTCCAGTCTCTGCCTCCATAGTCACATTAGCTCCTCCTCTTCTTTGTGTCACTCCTATTCTGTTCTCTTAAGTCTCCCTTTGCCTTTCTCCTATAAGGATACTTGTCATTGGATTTAGGGTCCACCTGAATAACACAGGATTATCTACTCATATCAAGGCCCTAATCACAGCTTCAAAGCCTTTTGCTTTTTCCCAAATAAGACAACATTCACAGGTTCTAGGTATATGAATTAAGTATATTTTCAGGGGTCATTTTTCACCCTACCACATCTGGGATGGCTGATAGGCATGTGGAAGATTCAAGACTATAGGGGAAAACGAGAAGGCAAAATAGTATGAGATTTCTGCTCTTCCAAAAATCATTCCACAAAGCCTTGGTTTTAGGAAAGTACATTAAGTGATAGTTTTAAAACACCTGGGGCTTTGCTTTTTTAATCCCATTATCATAGGAAGGCTATTGGGTTTTATTTTTTCCTTTATTTTCCTGAAGATTTTCTTTATTTATATATAGAGACTGGAGAGGGGAAGGAGAAAGAGAGGGAGAGAAACATCAATTTGTGGTTGCCTCTTGCACACCCTCAAAACTGGGGACCTGGTCCACAAGCCAGGCATGTACCCTGACTAGGATTGAACTGGTGACCCTTTGGTTCACAAGCCAGCACTCAGTCCACTAAGTCACACCAGCCAGGGCTGGGTTCTAATTTATAGGATCCAAGAAACCCAGCTGTCTTTCAATATGCCATAAGGGGACCAAAGAAAGAATTGCCTCTGGTTCTCTTGGACATTCATGTATCTACCAGTAAATGTTTGGAACCTAACTCCATTTTACATGTACACACAAAATAAGTTTCATATAGTGTTACTATAGACCGATATTTTTTCCCAGAATGTACTTTATTCAGAGTTCAACAAGAGTTTTTCACTACTTTGGTAAACCGTTTCACCAAAAGGATTATCATTTATACCATCCCAGTTAACACTTGTTTTCAACCACTAAATTACATTTTCAGTTGCCACATACAAATACATAATAGAGCAAATGGCAGACTCTGTTTAAGACACAAAATCAAATATTATTAAATCAGTGGAGGTAGGGGAGTTCAATAGACCTGATTGAATTTGATTATTTAAGCTTGTTTAAAAATATTTTATATTTTTGCTTTATATTTATATATATCTCAAGAAAAATGGAATTTATTTATAAAAAATTGTGTATTCTTACTTGTTTAAACTACAGTTACCTTTAGAGTACTCTTCTTTTGATGCAATACACCTATTGAGATGTTTTTTTTCCACTGATCAAAAATTTTTGAACTCGTTTATTTTGATGCCTTTTAGTGCTTCTGCGGTTTTTTGCTTCACCTCTTCCATATCGGCAAACACTTCCCTGTGAGGACTTTTTTCATCTAGGGAAACAAACAAACAAAAAAAAGTCACTCAGGTTGGGATCGGATGAACAGGGAAAGTGGGGCATGGAGGTCATGCTGTTTTTGGTTAAAAACTGCTAAGCACTCAGTGAGGTGTGGGCAGGTGTGCTCATAAGTCACCCATCATGAAATGGGCAAAAGTGCTGAACGAGTCGTTAAAAAAAAATTCCCTGATGTCAAACACAGCCTCACACAAGAAGACCAGCTGGTACACAGATACAGATGGGTTCCTAGTCACGTATCAGGAGAAACCTGTACTGCAATATGTATATATATATATATATATGAAAGTGTATATATATATATATATATATATATATATATATATGCAAATAATTTTGGTTGTCTCCATAAGAAAGATTTAGTATGGAAATTACTTTTAAGTTATCTTTTTCTTTATTTTTTGTGTTATTTCCTCCCAGGAGGCCACCACACAATCATTTCTGCTTCTTGAATTATTCTTTCGTTTTCACATTTATCCTTTATTTCCCAAGGCCTATTCAAGAGTGTGTTCAAAGTGTTTTAAATACTAATGATGGAATGTACACCTCCGCAGGTGGTGGGGTTTTAGGATCAGAGATGTTGTCTATGTCATTTATCACAACCCTACTGCACATCATAACTTGAAGGAAAATGTTGACACTTATAAATAAGATTCAGGTCATTTCTGAGAATATCATACTCTCTCACATCTCCATTTTGACAGCCTGTAATTTGTCTCAGCATGCCTTCTCTAATTAAGGCTGTTTTTCTCTATTTCTTATAATATGTACAAATAAGTCTTATCTATTATTATATATTTCAACTTTAGTTTTTATTTTAGTGTCAACTTCTACCTCTGTTCTTGTAGATTCTTATACTTTTTGTTAAAAAGATAAACAATTATTTTATTTTTTTAATCCAAATTTATTATAATTATAGGTAGTTTCAGATTTCTGTATTCCAGTATAGCCTTTCTCAATACAGATGGTTTTATTACAAATAACATCCCATTTATTTCTCCTTTGTATTACAGTTTGGGTATCATATTGATTTTTTTCTTGGAATAATGTAGTGGGTAAGTTATATTATCTGTTAATTTCATTTCAGGATAGTAAAAGGAGTATTATATAACATTTGTTATAAAATGAAACATTACATCTGATAGGGTTGAAAACCATTACCATAAATAATATGACACAGTTCAAAATGGGAGAACACACATGTGTTAAGCAAAGGCAGAAGCAGTTGTCTCTCAGGGTGGTAGAGGAAGAGAAATGGTCAGGAAGGGAAGAGGGGAATTAGGAGAGAGAAGGGAGAGCCTGCCCAGGCAGGCCCAGTAGGGGTGAGACAGCTCAGCTTCATTTGAAAAGAAGATGCATGAAAGGTCTTGGGGGGAAAAAAAAAAGCACTTTTACTCTATGTTTGAGGGACCAGTGAAGCTGTAAAGTAGAATAAGGACTAAATGCTGAAGTCCATAGACATGGCCATAAGACTTCTACAAAGCGGTGAATGAGGTGTGCCTTATTAGGAGATCATACTGACTTAATGTCCCCATGAGTCAAAGACATTGATAATGCTTTTATAAAGTCTCAGAAGAAGGTGGTGTAGGATTTAACAGCAGGCTTTGTGTAGGCCCTAGCTAACTCTAAAGCATGAATTATAATTATCTTCATTTTAGCCTCTGCACTTGGCAATCTAGGAACCAAGGACTTAATGCTTGCTTAGCAGACCAAGCCAAACAAACAAAACAAAAAAAAATCTACAGTTAATCTTTAAATTGGGGAAGAAAAATAAAGAAGCAGTAGGGTTTTCATATAAAAAAAAAAATGAATAGAACTGGTCTTTCGATAGTGAAATGGAAATTAAGAGAAGGTAAATTAAGAGATGGTAAGGGGAAATAGAGCCCTTGAAATATTCATACAAGTTTATGAGCATCTGTTTACTTGTTTGTTAAATGGAGTGGTCTCTCTTCCAGTAGGATGACAGCACCATGAGGAAAAGGGCCATGTCTGTTTTATTAAAACTATGTACAAACACATAGTGCTTGGAACAGAGTGGTTGCTCAATAAATACTGCTGGCAGAGGAATGAAGGACTGACTTTGCTAGAAGCTCTTGGACAGCTACATTAACTGTCTGTGTGTTATCATTCTAGGTTTTAATGATCTTTTGCTGCTGTAAGAATTATTAATATGAAAAATAATGAGATTAGTTCTAGTTGCATGGTATTTTCATTGCAAAATGTTTCAGAGCTAGTAACAGCAGAGATGCGCATCAAGCCCCACTGTCAAAATAAATGGATTGCACACTCTAAAGCATAAATATTTGGGGAAATAGCCAAGCAAAATGTTTGTGTAGCAGAGCCTCTATCCTGTTAGAATACATATTAGATCATTAAGAAGCAGCACGTTTCATCCACTTATCAGTGTTTGCATACAGTGAAGTCTATTAATTGAGCGAGTATAGAGAACCCTGATACACCGTCTCACTCCATGGGAATTATTTCTTCTTTATCAGTGGACTCTGCCTTAAATCCTGTGTACTGATCAAAAAGAGATACAGTAATTTTTATTCTTTTAGACTGCCCTTTCTGGTTCTGGCCTTGCCTTATCACTGGATTTGTAGATTTCACCATTAACTTCATTTAGTTCTAGAGTATCCCAGGGGGGTCACATATTAGGTCTTAACTCATTTACGAGAGTAAGTAAAAGTAAATAGGTAAGAAAGTTCAAGCAATCTCTCTTCCTATCAGAAGGAAAACCAAATGGAACTAGATATCAGATAAGATAGTGGCTTGTTCATTCAGACTTTTAATTAAACTCAGATAAATAGATCTCAAGATGAGGTTATTTTAACAAATTATGTGGCTGAGAATTCTCATTGGTTTCACCTCTTCAACTTCTTACTCCTAAAAAGTTACTTTCTAGACTTTTAAAAACATTTAAATGATATCAACATGATAATATTATTTGATAAATAAATTCCCATATCGTTGATGACTCATGGGAACTCAAGACGTTCACCTCTGAATCAGCCTTCACTCCTTTCTCCCAGTGTCCCCTAAGCCTTCCACAAACCCAATTCCCTCTTTAGTAATCATTGCCTAAGCTGGCACCTACACAAAAAATGTTTGTTATCATATTCCTATATCATTATGAAATCAAGACCACCTCTCCCAGTCTTGTTTCTGAGAAAAATTAAGGAAAACAATGTAAATAATGGATCTCAAATTGTTCATGTATTATTCACTTGACCTCAAAAGGAACATAGACTAGATTTGAATACCAAATAAAAATAGGAATTTGGTTCTGGCCTGTGTAGCTCATGGTTGGAGGATCATCCAGTAACTGAAGGGTCGTGGGTCTGACTCCCGGTCAGGGCGCTCATGGTCCCTGCCTGGGGCATGTACAGGAAGCAGCCAATACATGTTTCTCTCCCACATCCACGTTTCTCCCCCTTTTTCTCCCCTTTCCTCTCTCCCTCCCTCTTTCTCTATAAGCAATGAAAAAATAAAGTTTGTTCAAATACTTCTTCCATTAAAATTAAAGTGTCACAAACAGCTTCTTTTGTCCACTACTGTATGCTGAATGAGTGGCAGCACCTGGCGTGTGACTCAGGTGACAGAGTGGCCAAAGGGGACTTCAGTAGACCTTCTAGTTTGCCTCCTATCTCTTATAGATGAAGACTTTGAGCCAGAGCTGTTAAGTGACCCAAAGTCAACACAAGTGACAACCCTTTAATTAGAAACCAAGGGAAGAAGGTTTTGGTAGCAGATGTTGGTTGATTGTTCAATCTCTTGAGAGTTTGCATGCTTTCTGGTTGGCTCTTAATTGTGTAAAATGCAACCATTGTGTATGCTGGGGACACCTTACCAATAGAATACCACTCCTGGCTTTTTACCCCCTCTCATCTACTTTTCTTCAGGAAAGGGTGTGATACTTGCTTCCGCTTGTCATTTGGGGCTGTTTATTCTAGTTCCCCCTCTGCTGTGCATTCTGCCCCTGGAGGGGAGACCTGCAGTTGGCCAGGGACCTGGCAGTGTATCTAAACCCATGATGACTATAAGTGCCCCTGCAACTACCCAAAAACCTGACACATGCTTCTAACAGCTTCATCAGTAATAAAGGTTTTATTTGATTCTGCATTTACCTGACATGTCACTTTCATTTGATTCTAAGTCGAGACAAGAAAGAGTAGGTGGTTTATCTTTTATGCCATCCAGAACTCTAGCAGTCTGGGGAAAAAAAAAATGTTAACCTCCTCCAAATCATTCCCATTACCAGGAGGTAAGCACTATTAGAAATCTCATGTATTTTTTTTCATTGTTATTTGTGTGTGTGTGAGTTAGTGTGCATGGTCATGTATTTGATTCAATGTTAAAAACAGTAATGCTGATTATGAAGTTTCTCTTTCTGCTTTTTTAAAAATTTAGGGCATGTACCAAAAACTGTAAAGAAAACCTACATGGTTACTACTTTGCAAGCCTCTGTTCAATGCTGCATCATCTCAAATGGTTGCCTGATTCTCTTTAAGAGCTTCATGCCTGTGGGATCTCTCAGCACTGCTATTGTTCCAGAAGTCCTCTGAAGCAAGTATCGCTGTGAGCCCAATCGTATACTGCTATGATACGATCCTAAACCAGGGGCCAGCAAACCACAGCCCACGGGCCAAACCTCATCCCCCACCATCTCCTCCCTCCTCTGTTTTTGTATGGCCAACAAGCAAAAAATGGTTTTTGTATTTTAATAGGTGTTTGAAAAATGTAAGAATATGCAAATGAGACCCAAATGCCCTTAGAAAGCTTAACATATTTACTCCATGGCCTTTACAGAAAAACTTGGTCAGTTGCTGGTAAGATTATATTTAAATCCATTATGAATATTCAACATTATTTCCCCACTTAAGAAAGAGGTAGGCTATATCCATGCGAAAAATGATTAGAAATTTGTGAGAAGAGTATGTAAACAGTGCCTCAGAGCATCATCTAAGTAGCAAGGTCACTATGTGCAGATGCCCAGTGATGCCAGGGTCATGGATGATGGCTATGGGCCTCTTCAGAGAGGTGGTTTTCAGGGGGTGGAAACTTTATTAGTTGATATATTTATTTCAGTTGAGATGCAGGGGTGAGATCAAATTTTTGGAACCAAGGCACCATTTAGTTGTGTTTAAGGCTGATAAGGCAAAGAAAAAAAAAGAGAGAGAGAGAGAGAGAGATTCAGAGCCTAGTGAAGACACTTTGCTAAGCCTTTTCTCATGGTATTTTATTTATTCTTGAAATCAGCCCCACGAAGTATATTTTACAAATGAAGACATCAAAATCCTATGGTTTCAAAAACCTTCTCTGGATTCTGTAGTAAATAAAATCCAGATTTGAAAACAGATACGTTTGACTCTAAATAGTCTTGGTACTTATCTTCACCATGTACAAATTTTCTATGTATGTTGTACATATTTCTGTGGTGTTGTTACACAAAATGCTGATGGCAGGTTCCAAGGTAAAACTATATAGCATTCATTCATTCTGGATGCATTGAATTCTCTTTAGTATGACATTAAGGCTATTTCCAGACATGTGGCTGCTTTTCTAGTCACTTTCCTCTCCCCTCACCTTTTATCTTACCAGGCTCTATGGATGGCCTCCTGGCATCATCCCAAATGCACCTGTTCATCAGGCTTCCTGTGTTATTGAACACAGCTCCTTCTGCCAGGAAGGCCCGTCCATTTATCCTTCAAACACCACCTCAGATATCACATCCTCTTAGAAGCCATCCTTGTCTCCTCTTGCCAGTTACACAAGATCCTCTGAACTTGTTAGGATTGTCTTCTATGTATCTTGACTATTCAGAAAAAAGTACTTTTGCCTTCTCTTTAGTTGACTGTGAATCCTTAAGGACTAAGATTAAAGATGAGTGTATATCCACAGCACTTAGCACAAACCCTGACATAGTGAGACCTTCTTAGCTTTTGGTGGCTCAATGAATGAAAGAGAATGAATAAACAAGTGGGAAGGAGCAAGGAAGGAAGGGGGAAAGGGAGGAAAGGAGGAAGGGAGGAAGGGAGGAAGGAAGTTGCTTTCCCACTCAGCTGCATGTTGTGTACATGTACTCCCTGCAGAACTCAGTCTATCCCTTGGTCATCAGCTCCTGCCATACTGGTAACTTCCTATCTGGTAAGGTGCTGTGATCCATGCCAATCCATTGCTCTTGGGTTACATTTACAAACACTTTGGTATCAGTCCTAGTTCCTCTAGGGTCAGAGTATAATAAGGACCTTGATTTTACCTCAGTACCAGATGTTTACCAAATGTTATATTTTTGGTCATGTAACCACCTAGTGTCGATTTGTTACATCCCTCCTCAAACCCCCAGCAGATCCATGATGGCTAGTTCCATTGCTGCCTATGAGCTGCGGTCTGTGCTGGGCAAGCCCCTCAGTGGGCCTAATCCTTAAAGCAGACAAGTCGCCTGTCAGTGGTTACTAATCCAGTTCTCTCTCTCTCCCTCCAATCGCCTAAGGCACTTTTAGTTTGATATGCGTGTGGTTAATTTTATATATCAACCTGATTGGGCTCAGGGATGCCCACCCAGAAAGCTGATAAAACACATTTCTATGTATGTGTGTAAGTGTGTTTCAGGGAGAGATTAGCATCAGAATTAGTAGATTTAGTAAGGAAAAATCCATCCTCCCTCCCCAATGTGTGAGGGCATCATTCCATCCCTTGACGGCCCAATAGAATAAAAAAAGTAGAGGCAGGGTAAATTTTCTCCCTCTCCTTGATCTAGGAGGCCCATGTCACATCTTCCCTTGGTCACCACACCTTCCTACTCCAGAACATACACAAGCAGCCCTTCCCTTCACTCAGGCCAGGGACCCAGATGAAATTATACCATGATGTCAGGATTTGTGCTGAGTGCTTTCCTAGTTCTCGTGATTGCAGACAGCAAGCAGATGGTGGGACTGCTTGGATTCTGTAACCATGTGAGCCAATTCCTGGAATAAACAGGCTCTTATGTGCACTCTTACTGGTTTTATTATTTCTCTGAAGAACTGGTACAGTATGGAAAATTTTATAAGCCTAGTATTGTCAATGACCGCAAAAGAAGGTCCCTACAATACTCTTGTAGGAAGAGCTCAGTGACTTAGTTATTGGAATACCTCACACCATTTACAGATAGGGTCACTGAGACACAGAAAGTTCAAGGATGTTCTGAGGCAGAGCACCCAAGATCCTCTATTTTCCCAACCAGGCAGTCACTGGAAGATTAATCCTGATCTTATCGCCTTTCTTAGCTTCTGGGAAGGAGCAGTGGCCCCAGAGCAGGGTGCAGCATTTGCATGATAATTCAGTGCGGCCAAGCCCATATAAATATTGCATCGTTTTAAATTTTCATAAGCTATAATCTATAATGGCTCCCAAAGGACCAACTATTTTCTCTCCACTATATATCATGCCTTTTTAACTGTCTGTAATTACACAATTAAGCAGTAGGCCATTGGGCTCACAGCAGTCATTAGCTCAAACTGTTTTCACTTCCATAACTTGGCACCAGGGACAGTCCTTGCTTGAGGGGCACCTAGGTGCCCAAAGAAGGGGAGCCCCCACTGTCAGTCTGGAGTTTCTCAAGGGAGTGGAACTCCTCATTGAATTTGAACATGGCAGAAGAGAATAAGAAAGACGGAAACCCAGGAGCAGCCCAGGAAATGGGGTGGTGTTCCAGGCCAGGAGGAAATGGAGAAAATTAATTGACATCTCTTTTGCACCTCCATCAGTCCTACCAATGAACGTATTTTAGTGAGAAATCACCACTTTGGGAGGGGAGAGGATGAAGAGGGTGAAGCGTGTGAAAGGTGGCAAAGGAGACTAGACTTTGGGTGGTGAGTACACAATGGAGTGTATGTAGATGTTATGTTATAAAGTTGTACACCTGAAATTTATATAATGTTGTCAACCAATGTTACCTCAGTAAGGTTACTTTTTTTTTTTTTTTTCATTATTTCTAGAAAGAGGGGAAGGGAGAGAGGCAGAGAAGGAGAGAGACATCAATGTATGGTTGCCTTTAAGTTTACTTTTTAAAAGTACCAAATTGCCTCTTCAGCACACTCAGTACGCTTTTTAACTTTTTCATGAGAAAACTTTAGCCTTGTCAGTGTTGCTTCTGTGATTCAAACCTACATGAGTCTATCTTATTTTAACACATTACGTAGGTCAGATGCGTGTCAACAAAAAGATAACAGGCTGAAATAGTCATATAATTCTGAATCCTACAGAATTTTATGTTGGGATCAACTGTTCTGTGGTGGCATTTTTGATACATTTATTCATTTCCTTCATTTAAAATTGCTGTGAAATATTCTCTCTAAAAAGTTTCTCCCACACATCACATTTTCCTAAAAGGTTATTCTCTTACCCCTATGTCTTCACATGCAGGGTATTGAGAAAGAATATAGTTAATGTCATATTTACCTATGCTTACCCATAGCATGTAAGAATATGCTTTGCAGTAAAGGTATGTTGATAGCAATACTCATATTATAAATAGACCTTTCTTTGGCCCTGGCTGGTGGCACAGTGGATAAGGCACTGCCGGCCTGTGAACCGAAAGGTTGGTGGTTTGATTCCCCGCCCAGGGCACATAACCAAGTTGCAAGCAAGGTCTCCAGCCAGGTCTATGGCTGAAGACAGGTGAAAGGCAACCATACATTAAGGTCTCTCTCCCTCTCTGCCTCTCTCCCTTCTCCTCTCTCTGAAAAAAAAAAAAAAAAAATTTAAAAATAGACCTTTCTTAGCAAGTTTTAAAAATCATTTTGAGTCTTAAAATTTACAAAAAGCAAAAATAAGGACATCACTTTGACAATAGCCCATGCATTAGCTTGGATGAAAGGGACTAGGAAATAAGCTAATACTGTATTTTTTGGCAGGTCCAGAAAAATATTTTATTAAATAGTGAGCTTTGAAAAATGTTAAGTGATTGAGATCACTTTGCTGTCCTTTTGTGTTTTTGTGTATTTTACTAAGGTTCTGTTTTTTCTAGTCTTTTTTCAATGTTTTACAGTAGTTTTTATGTCAATATTCAGATTTTGGGAGAAATAAACTGTCAATTAGAAGTGGAAATAGGATGAAAGTTAGATATTACAAGCTATAGGGAGGGATTGTGCAATAAAATTTTGCTTTACAAATGGATACTTTGCTTAAGTAAAAGGAGTGTTCATTCAGGTGTTCCTTCAAGTAAAAAATGATGCCTTGGAAATACATGGCTACACTTTACGTTTTCACCCTACCACATAGCACCTTCAGTGCGCTAGTCCACCTGCGTTCTGGATGGAGTCCCACTTGCTGGCTCTGTTCTGTGAAGCTTTAACTCCTGCTTCTGCGGATGCTCCTGATTCCAGAACAGTCTGCCTTTTCTACTTCCACAGCCTAAGCTCTTCTTTCATCTGTGACCTAATTCAATGTCTGTCAATCCTACCTTTTCTCTCCCTCCTTGGAAATTCTTTAGTGCTTTTACTCTCCATTCCAGCACTGTCTCCCAATGTTTGAATGCCTTTTTTGACTCGAATTGTTTCATGTCTGTTTGCTTTGCCTCCACAGTTGTTTCAAGTTCCTTGAGAGTAGGCTGCCTATCTCACAGTGTTCATTAAAGGTTTGCCAGCTGATCATTTATTGTTGTACCATTAGGTTAATTAAAAAAGAAAACCCTCAAATGCTCTTTAGAGATTTAAAGGAGGAATTAACACTTTCTTTAATAGTTCAAATGGTAAGTTTTGGGGGGCTTTGCAGACCAAATGGTCTTCTCTGCAACTACTTAGCTCTGCTATTGCAGCACAAAAATAGCTGTAGACAGCAGGCCCGCCAGTGGATGTGGTTGGGTTCCAATAACAACCTATTTACAAAGCAGGCAGCAGATGAGATTTTGCCAAGCCCTGAGCTAAAGCATCGGAAAACCTCCCTTAAAGAGAGCACCTTGTTTAACCTCAGAGGAACTGTCAGAGAGGACAGTGTCAGTCGTATGGCACGTGCATCTCCTTCACCAATCCAGAGAAGGAACAGCATCACAGAGTTTCCTTGACATGTTCCCAAAACATCCCCAGTAATGTTTTGATAGTTACTCAAAATATGATAAGTAATGATTTTTTTGTTGTTTAAAAATAACGTTTATTCTGGAACCCTCACACAGTGCTGCTGGCAGTATGTATTAGTCCAACATTTCTTGAAGCCCTTTAATATTACATATCTCAACTATATTAATAGTCTTGTACCTGTCAATTCTCTGTTGCAAAATATGCTTACAAAATCATTCTTTTATTCACTATATGATTACTGAGAGCCTACAATGTGCCAGGCACTGAGCTAGGTGTTGGGCCACTATGGCAGTGAGCAGAGACTGAGCCACAGGATGTCAGTTACAACATCATTCGTCACAAAGAAAGCCAGCAACAGTGTGTTCAACAATGGGTAGCAGTTAAACTCTGGTGTATCTATACGATGGAATATTTGCCACTATGAAAAGTGATATGGTAGAAGAATTTTAATTGCACAGAAAGATATTCAAATATAATATTAAGTGACAACTAGGTTAAATGTATAGAATTATTTTCAAAACTTAAAAAGGTACAAATATGCCTAGATAAAAGTAACATCATAATGATAGTCACCAAATGTTCACAATGATTTTCTCTGTCTTTCCTTTTGCATCTGTATTTTATATTTTTTTTCCTAAAATAACCATGTATCATTTATGGGACAGCAAAAAGAAACGTAAGAGGTTGCTTTTTTAATTAAGCACAATTCCTAACAATAAAGGGCAGGGACCCCTAAAAAATATTGGGGATGATGTTATGCTGGGCAAAAATAGAGAATTTTATTCCAGTAAAATTGTTGCTGAATTGCCTATAAGATTATGACTGTTCATCTTTATGCTCATTCAAATCTTAAAATTTTTCTCTTTTAACCAAGATACCATATAGAATGCAATCTCTTCCATTTCATTTTAACTTACTAAGCGTTAACCAGAAAATCCTTTGTTTCAGCCCTTCTCAATCTCCAAGTCCTCTTTGCTGCTCTGTCACAACCAGTCTTATGAATATAATTGAATCTCCCTTTGATGACTCAGTGTGCTGCAGGACCTTAGGGCTGTAATGCTGACCATCAATTATCATTGTATAGGACAAAATATATAGATGTGGAAGATACAGAATATTGAACGGAATCAGAAGTGATTCCGGGATAGCCTCTGGAAATTGCTTTGCAGAATAAATTCCTGATGTCAGTGAGTTTTTGTTGTGTTGTTTCTCTTCGAAAAGCTTGCTTAGTTCAGGGAAAGTAAAAAGAAATATCTAGTGATTTGAAATTGCTAGTTACCTGGGGCCTGGTTTCTCTAGATTTTCAGTCCATTGCTTTCCATCTTTTTTAAAAATCTCATGTAAAATATGAAAAATTTGCTCTATCTACTCTGCCATCTCGGTGTCATTCCATGAGCACTGGGTATTTATTTATATTCTAATATTGACTAGACCAGGATTGTGCTTCATCAAAATCCTTACCTGATAGAAGTCAGGTTGAAGGGAATAAACAGCAAGTGTGGTTCAGATGGAAGAGAAGTTGGCAAAGGGCAGTCAGTGATCCAAATAGGATCCAAATTTTACATCTGTGTTCAAGGGGGGTATTGCTCTATAGGTTTTTCCTTTGGGTGTCTGTCTGGTTTTGGTATGAGAGTAATGATTGAGAAGTGAGAGGATGAGAGGTCTCTCTCACCCACTTTGAACCTAGGTGGGTAGCCAGCTTTTCTGACTGACTGTCACACTGGTTTGAGTCTCTTTAGCTCTTAGGACTGCTACCTTCACCTCAACCCCTCCTCCCCAGTTCAGCAGCAGAGGTCCTGAGGGAATTACCCGACCCAGACCCAGCTCTGACAAGAACCCGAAACTGCAGGCTCCAGAGTGCACAGTGATGAATCTGAGCTTACACTGAGACTCCAGCTAGTCAGCTGGTATGCGGCAGCTGGTACCACAGAGGTGCAGAGGCACTGTTTCCCCTCGGCCAGCAGGGCATCCAGGTGGGTTCACCTCCTGCCCAAGTGTCCTCTTCTATTTCTGTCAATGTAAAATATTAATACTTCATTCAGTTCCTACATACATTGGGACTTGAAGGTTGGGAAGCACTGATCACATTTCCCAAGAGAAGATCCAAGAACAGTTCCTCCTGCAAGATAAAATATCTGACAAAGTTTAGGGTCAAGTATATTTGGGTATCAGTGCTCAAGACAGGACTCTCATTTCACAGCTGAGGAACCTGAGCCAAAGGTTCCATAGTTAGCAGGTGACAGAGCTGGGCACCCACCTGTAGTTTGGTCTTCCCTTTTCTGCACAGCAGCTAGAGACATGGGTGAACAGTGGGTTTTTGGCGAGAAGTAAAAGCCTCATACAGCTGCTAAGATGGAAAATGTGTTGTCCTGGAAGTCCAGGCTCCTGGGTTCATGGTCTGTTTGTGACTCTTGACCAAGTCACTCTGTTTTCTAGTTTTCATTCTACAGATGATACAGATGAAGGAGTTGAGAATTTTTCTAGAATGTGCTGAAGCTTGTCTTAAGTAGCAGAAACTAAAGGAAATAACTTGGGCAAGTTTTAATAGCTGGTTTGCAGCAAAGCTCAGCCTCCAACAAAGCTTTCCTCCTTCCAACGACACGTTTCTGGCATTTTCTACACCACTGCCTTTCCAAGGACACAATTACATTAAGAGAAAACATTTTGTCCCATCATCCGGACTTGTTTTTGTGTTGGCAGGAAACAAAATGCTAACAGCCGTTAAGTAGTGAAAAGTTTGTTTTTTCTACCTTTTACCAGAAAGGGTTTGCCATCTGCAATGTGTGAAGTTGTGAAATGACCTTTCATCTCTGCAGGCGTCCAAGCATGTGTAACAGGGTCAGCAAGTTAGTTCTCCCAGGAGAGGGGAGTGAGGCTCAGCCTGAAAACACATGGCTCTCTGTTTCTTTTTTTCTGGTCCAACAAGGGCAAAAACCATCCGTCGTTAATTCAAATTGAATTTAGCCCAAACATTCTAATCTTGAAACCCTAAAATAGGATGGTGCTATAATTTGGGGAGATGACATGTCTGTTAGTATATATTCCAACAGCTGTGTTTGGGAAAACTATTGTATCATGCTGCCTTCAGGAGCAATGCTAATATAGCTCTGCTTCTATAAATATGTGAATGGGATCCACTCCTCTCTCTATATATTTTTTCTTGTTGAATTTCACTGACTGGAGTTGCTTTTCTAAAATAAGATCCCCCAAACAGCTAATACCAAATTTGTGACTAGTTGTCTAAATGCCTAGACTATTTGTCTACCTTACAGTGTTCTTTCCTTTCTTCTCCTTATTAATAGAATCACTGTAGTGTTGAAATGATGAGTCCAGCTCTTAAAAATCTACATTTTCTACCTTCCTTTTTAGACAGAGGCAGTCAGCAGAATGTCAGATGGTATCTGTTTATGAAACTTACTAGGACTCCCTAGGCTTACATACTTTCTGCTTTCTTTACTTTCCTTAAACCTGATGGCTCTACCTTGGGGGTGGAAGCAATATACTCTCAGGACTACAGAGCAGACCAATAGATGGTGTGAGCCTAAAACACTGATGATACCATGGACCTGCTATCATCCTGGTAGCCCAGGTAGCATGAGACTTCCCACGTCTAGTCTTCTTTAGGTGAGTGCAAACTAATCTTGGTTTGTGCAAACCACTGTTAGTTTGACTCTGTTACAAGTACCTGAAGATTCTTCTTATTTGAGTAAATAATCATAGAATTGCAGTATTAAGCTTTGAATTTACAGTTAACCTTTTTTCTTTTCAATTATGTAAGATTGATCACCAGGTGATTGTAAAATGTGTCATTTAGAAAGTTCATGCTTTGGACTATACAGTATGTAGAATACATAGAAGTAAAGTCATGATGCAGAACTCTAAGTGGGTTTTGAAAATTAATTTCTCTAAAAAGTTACATGCATAAAATAGTTTTATATAATTTGGTTAGTATTGTTAAATACATCAAATTATGTAAACACCAATGCAATTGGGATGCAGAAAATTTCTTTCACCCCAAAATAGTTTCCTCATGCTATTCTTTTATAGTCATTTGTATAGGTCTGTTTTTTTATTCTGTTGTCTTTCATTGATCTTTATATTTATCTCATTGCTAATACTACACTTTCTTGTTTACAGTAGCATTATACTAATTCTTAAAATCAGGCAACCTGAATTTTCAATGTTAATTTACAGAAAACAAAGTTTTGGCTGTTATGATTCCTGTGCCTTCCCACAAACTGATTTTTATACATTGATCTTGTATTTACAACTTTGGACTTATAGTTCTAGAGCCCTTTTTGTTAATTGTTTTTGTTTTGTTTTCTGATAGACCCTTTGGGATTTTCTACATAGGCAATCAGGTTATTTGAATAGAGATGACTATGTTTCTTCTTTTCTCAATCTGAATGCTTTTTTTTTTTTTTTTTTTTTTTTTTTTTTTTTTTTTTTTTTTTTTTTTTTTTTTTTTTTTTTTTTTTTTTTTTTTTTTTTTTTTTTTTTTTTTTTTTTTTTTTTTTTTTTTTTTTTTTTTTTTTTTTTTTTTTTTTTTTTT
>PVIW01005838.1:0-43764 GCA_004026585.1 Noctilio leporinus | reverse complement strand
TGGGGGAGCAGAGGTTGGTCTTTTGTTGGTAGGAGCTTTCTTCTATTCCTAATTTACTGAGAATTTTTACAATGAATATTAATTTCTTTTCAACTCTCTTCACACCTGTTAAAATGGTCATGTTTCTAAATTTTTAGTCTGTTAACATGGTGAATTACTCTGATTGATTTTTGAATGTGGAACCAGTCTTACATTCCTATAATGTCCTCCATTTGATTGGGATGTATTATCCCTTTTATATATTGCTGGAATATTTTTGCTAGTATTGTGCTGAAAATGTTTATATCTGTGTTTGAGATATATCTATAGGTTTGTTTTCTGTGTTTGTCTGGTTTTGATACCATGGTAAAGCTGACCTTATAATGACCTTATAGTGTTTGTTCTTCTTTTGTTTTGTTTGTTTTTATTTTTGATTTTTAAATATTTTATTCATTATTTTTAGAGAGAAGAGCAGGGAGGGAGAAAGAAAGGGAGAGAAACAGCAATGTATGGTGGCCTTTCACCTGCCTCTAATTACGGACCTGGCTGGAGACCTGGCTTGCAACCTGGTTATGTGCCCTGGCTGGGGAATCGACGTTTGGGTTCACAGGCTAGCATCCATTCACTTAGCCACCAGCCAGATCTTCTTTTATTTTGAAAGTGGCAGACTTAGTATTAATTTCATTCTTAAGTGTGTAATTCACCATGAAACCATATCAGTCAAGAGTCTTTTTATACTTCTTTGGAAGAGAAGTCATAACTACAAATTTAATTTTTAATAGAGATGACTATTTGGTTTGACTATTTCTCTCAGAGTAAATTTTAGTACTTACGTCATTTAAAAATTGGATTTATTTCATGAAAATAGTTGAACTTATTGGTGTAGAGTTGTTTATAGCATTCTTTTATAATTATTTTGATGATTATGAGATCTAGAGGGATATTCCCTCTTGTGCTATTGATATTTTAAAATAGTATCTTCTTTTACTTCTTTGTCAGTCAAGAATGAGAAGGTTAATCAATTTTATTGAACTTTTCAGAAACTATTGCTGTTTACATTGTTTTACCTTGTTTTTCTCTTTTTAATGGTATTGACTTCTCCAATTATTTAATTCCTTTAGCTTGCTTTACATTTAGTTTGTTCTTTTCTTTAAGTATGTTTTATTGACCATGTTGTTACAGTTGTCCCAATTTCTTTTCCATTTGCTCTCCTCCACCCAGGACCCCTCTTCCCTTCCTCAATCCCACCCCTTTTAGTTCGTGTCCATGGTCATGCATGTAAGTACCCTGATTTCACCCTTTCTTATATTATTCTTAACTTTCCCCTGTCTCCAACTATGTTTCCTAACCCCTACACCATTTCCTCCTTCCTTTCCCCTCCCAGATGATAACCCTCCCAATGATCTCCATACCTACGATTTTAGTCCTACTCTGATTGTTTGTTTAGTTTGTTTTTGTTTAGATTTTTAAGCTTCTGTTGTTGATAGGAGTTTGTTGTCATTTTAATGTTCATAATTTTGATTCTCTTTTTCTCAAGTAAGTCACTTTAACATTTCATGTAATAATGGCTTGGTGATGATGAGCTCCTTTAGCTTTACATTGTCTTTGAAGCACTTTATCTGCCCTTCCATTCTAAATGATGGCTTTGATGGATAGAGTAATCTTGGTTGTAGGTCCTTGCTTTTCATCACTTTGAATACTTCTTGCCAGTCCCTTCTTGCCTGCACATTTTGAGAAATCAGCTGGTAGTCTTATAGGAACCCCTTTGTAGTTGACGCTATTATTTTCCCTTGTTGCTTTTAAGCTTCTCTCTTATCTTTAACCTTTGGCATTTTAATTTTGATGTGTCTTGGTGTGATCCTCTTTGGGTCTAGCTTCTTTGGGACTCTGTGTGCTTTCTGGTATTGTATGTATTTCCTTCATCAAATTTGGGAAGTTTCCCTTCATTATTTTTTCACACAAGTTTTCAATTTCTTGCTTTTCTTCCTTTTGTCCTTCTGGCACCCCTCTGATTCAGTGCTGGCATGTTTAAAGCTGTTGTGGAGGTTCCTAAGCCCCCCCTCATTTCTTTCGATCCTTGTTTCCTCATTTTGTACTGGTTGACTGTTTATTTCTTCCTTATCTTCTAAACTATTGCTTTGAATCCATTTTCTTCCCTTTACCATTGGTTTTGTGTGGATTTTCCTTTGTTTCACTTAACATAGCCTTCACGTCTTCCCTTCTGCATTTGCCATACTCAAACATATCTGTCAAGTCTGTGAATATCTTTATCACCAGTGTTTTGAACTCTGCATCTGCTAGGATGGCTATCTCCTCATCACCCAGTTCTTTTACTGGAACCCTGATCTGTTTCCTTTTTTATGCCATACTTCTCTTTCTGCTCAACTTGACAGGCTCCTGTGTTTGTGGCTTAGGTAGAACTGTCACACTTATTACACTGTGAGGGGTGAAGCCTTAGGTATTCGTCAGCGTGGGGAAAACCATTTCACCACTTTGTGGTGCTGTATGTGAGGGAGGGGTCTGAGAGGGAACAATGCTGCTTGCTCAGCACTCACCCCTTTTCAAGGCACTTTTCCCACTTCCAGTATGAGACTGGCACCTCTCCACCTGTTGCCCTGGCCATGGCTCCCAGAGTGGATGTGTTTGCGCATATTCTAGGACCATGAGAGTCCTTAAACAAATGGATTTTGCTGAGAGATGGACAGTTTCTTCCTTCACTCCAACCCCCACTGGGTTTCACAGTCAGAATCAATGATGCTTTATTTTCCTCTAATGCTGGAACTCTGAGCCTCGCAGTCTGGTCTTGTGCTGGGAGTGCTCCCCCGGTGTCCCTACTTTTTTTAATGTGTGACTGTGCTTTCTGCCAGGTGACCACAATTGCCATCCCCCCACAGCCCCCATGTGCCAAACCACATCCCCTCTGTCCTGGCTCCACCCTTCCTACCTGTCTGGATGAGTATTTATTTTTTATATTTTTGTTTGTTAGACTTTCTTATAGCTTGATTTTCTGGAATTTCTGGTTGTCTGTAGTTTTGAGGTAATTGTATGAGTATTACTTCTTAATTGTGGAGGGAGATGCAGCATGTCTACCTACACTTCAATCTTTTCATTGTCGTCTGACCAAAAATTGATGATTTCTCTTGGACATTTTTCTGTTCATTTCTGCACTGCTGTTTGAGGACTTGGGCTTTCCTCAAGTCTCAGCCAGGATAGAGACCAAACAAACAAACAAACAAATAAAAAACAAAAACAAGAAACACATTGCCTTACAAGTCATTCTTTGAGTTCTCTTTTCAATCCATCTAATTTTAACTTTTCACAGTTCTCAGACAGGTGCTATGTAATTCTGCTCAGGTTATTTCATTGTATATAATTAGTGAGATAAACAGAATGTGCTTGCTGCATCTTAGTTAAACTGAATAAATATTTTGAGGCTTCTTTTCATGCTCTTTTGGTCAGTTTTTATGATTTCTAAAATGTCAGAGGTAAATGGTTCTTGAAAATGACTTCATATTACATTTTTAAAGCATATTTAATTTTTTCACAAGCAAAAGTTGTATTTAAAACACCATTGCTATATTGGCTTTTTGGAATGTTTTTAATGTTAAGCTGCTTGTGGGCAAGGTCGTTGTTTATTTCGTATCACATTGCCTCTCCTAAAACAGTTCTGGTACATATTGTTCAATAAATATTTGCCAGTGAATTAAAAATGTCATTTCGTATACTATAATTAAGAACCTAATAACTTAGAGTGACTGTAATGTTAGAGTTCTTGAAAATTAAACTCTTATTAAACTATCTTTATAATAATTGACTTTTTTTTTTTCATTACAAATTCCCAAAATACTTTATTGAACTTAAAACTTTAATTCAAACCTAGTCACAGGTTTGGGCCTGTGAGCAAGTGGACAATCATACACCTGTTTCACTGGGAGGGACTGGAGCAAACACCCAGTCTCCCCGCTGGATGTGCATGTTGGCCTGGCAGGAAGCACCTGTTGATGAATGAGCACACCTAGAAAAAGGTGGTTCTCAAACTTGAGAATGTGTCAGAATCACCCGGAGGACTTGTTTATAGGTTGCTAAGCCCTCCCCTGGAGCTTCTGATTCAGTCATTCTGGGTTGGGGCACAATTATTTATTTGCATTTCTAACACATTCCCAGATTATGCCGATGCTTTTGAGATACTTAGTTGTACATTTCTCTTAGTGAAACCAAGCTGATAATTCACACCAAACCTTTTGTGTGTGTGAGAATTATTATTCTAGACACCCATATATAAATGAGTCTCTCATTAAATCTGTAATGTGTCATTTTCATGTGGAAAGTAGACTTAGGAAAAAGCATGAACTATGGATTCAGACAGATTTGAGTCAAAGCCTAAATCCTGCTTTTACCAATTAGGGACTTCTTAAGTCTTTACTCACTTGTCTGAGTTTTTTATTCCTCATATGTCTCAATTGTAAAATGGAAACAACATTTTGTAGGGTTATCATAAGAATTAAATGAAGGAATATATTAGTTCACTAAGTGTAGAATCCTGGCACTGGGCTACACCCTGGGGATGGAACATGTGCTCTCAAGTTGCCTGTAGTTAGACACACAGTAGGAGGACACAGTGAAATGGGAACATGGGGGTACCTATTCTAGTCTGGAGAGACCAGGCAGGGCTTTCTGAAAATGGTAAGATGTTGAATGGGAAGAAGTAAGGAAGGAAAGGAAGTAGAAGCATCAGGGGAATTTAAATAGTCCAAATAACTAGAGGCATACAGCAAATACTAGAAACAAGAGTGATCACAAAACATGTAAGAACAGGCCCAGCACAAAGTAACAAAAGCAATAACTAACCCACAATGAGCATTTAGTATGCACTTCAATAGTATTCATTCATTTAATACAAGTAACACCCTATGGCACACCTTGTGAGTATTAGAGGTGGGATAGGAAGCAGGCAGTCTGATTCTGAGCCTCTGATTTTATCCTTTATGCTAGTCTGTCTTGATACAGGAGGCTCTCAGGAAATGTTAATTCTTTGTAGTTCTCTTCTTTTCAAAGTATAAGGTATCCTGGAATGTACTGTTTTTGTTGTTCTTTTTCTGAATTTCAAAACCCAACTGCTGTATCTTTAAGATCATTGGCAAGAAGATTGGACTCATTCTCTGTCTAAGACTAATAGAGTAAGAGGCCTTCTATGGTTCTGTGCTTAGAGCATCTCAAGAAACCATAAATATCTCTGGCTGCTATTAAGTGGAATTTGACTGGCAAGGGCGATGCATAGACTAACAGTTACTTCCAGGGATATTCCACCAATCCTGGAACTTGGGGCCACTGTCATTCCACTGTAAGTCTTTTTGCTCTTACTTTCTTGTTTCTATTTTACCCTGATAGTACCTTTTTTTTTTTTTTCCTGAAGTTTAAACGTTTTAACTTGTCTGTTGTTTCCTGCAAATAAGATGGGTCTACAGTTAAAACTATCTAGAAATGAATAGTTATGTTCCTTTGCTTCTTTAGTGTCTTTTTTTTTTTTTTTTTTTTTTTTTTTTTTTTTTTTTTTTTTTTTTTTTTTTTTTTTTTTTTTTTTTTTTTTTTTTGTTCTTTCTTCTTCATAGAAGTTCTTTTATTGGTTTGCTCTAAAGTAAGTGATGGATGTGTGATCAACTTTTCTAGAATTAAAATTAGCTAGGGTAACATTTTATGTATACTTAAACCACTAAGTTGTTAAAATTAATAAATATTACTTGGGTTGGATACTCACATAATTTTTATAAAAGCAAGCACTTTGAAAATAAAATATATAACATCTTTTATGAAATAAAGTGCCCCTTCCATATACAGTTAAGTCCTCACTTACTGTCATCAATAGGCTCCTCAGCTTTAAGCAAAATGACATATAATGAAACTGATGTTACCATAAGCTAATTGATATAAACAAGAGTTAAATTCCTATGGCAACTCATCAACAGTAAGATAAAATGAAACAACTTTATGCAAGGACTTGCTGTACAAGGGGAGGCACACACATGCTCACCCCTCCAGTATACCTACTGTCTGTATGTGCAGTTGACCCTTGGACACATAGGGATTAGAGATCCCCAGAACTCTACTACTAATTGTTGTTGGCCAGAAGCCTTACCAACAAATATTTTGTACATTATGTGTATTATATACAATATTCTTATAATTAAGTAAGCTAGAGAGAAGAAAATGTGATCAAGAAAATCGTAAAGAAGAGAAGTACATTTATAGAACTGTATGTATTTATTGGGAAAAACTCACATATAAATAGACACATGTAGATCAAGCCCATGTTGTTCAAGGGTCAACTGTATATGAATTTAAAGGTTTTTATGTAACTTTCTATTTGGTTTATTTTACCAGGTTCTCCAGTAGCAGTGACAAGAAGAAGGCCCATTCATTCTTTTAGGAAGGCAGGCTTTATCTGGATTTGGGGTGGGGGCAGGTGGTGAACATTTCTGACACCATAGATTTGGCTAAGAGGCTGATCCTGTCCAGGACATGGGAAACAAGCAGTCCTTAGGTAGCCTGCAGAGATGATGCAGGACAAATTTTCTTGCTCTTTTCTCTTGGATGCAGACAGATTGATGTGTAAGTGCTTATCCTGGGGAGTGGGTACTAAGATTATCCACCCTCCCCTTTTTTTTTATTGTTGTTATATTACATCCATCCCCTTTTTGCTCCCCTCTGTCCCCCTCCCCACCCAGCCATTCCCCCCAAAGTCAATCCCATCTGTTGTCCATGTCCATGGTTCCTTTATACTAGGTTCTTGTCTAAGCTGCTCCCCTTCCTTGCCACTGCCTCCCCCCTCAGATTATCCCCTTGTAATCACCACTCCCTAAAAATGGATTTAGAGTTGAAATATGAATGATCTGCTGGCCTGGTAGAAAGATATATCTCATTAGCCCTATCATCACATTTTAATATACCCTATCTTTAGTTTTGATTCATTATCCGTATATAGTAGTTCTCTTCATTGCCATGAGCATTCTAACTGTATTTTTCATTAAGTAAGGTGACAATGCTCTCATGTCACATTTTACAAAAGAAAAATCATAAACTCACTCTAAAATGACATTTATCTTACTCATCAATAAATGCCATTTATGAATGGCAATCTCAAAATTTGGCAAGTGGGTTAAACTCTAATTCTAATAATCACCACATAAATAAGGTAATATGTATTGCAAAGGTTCTTCTGTCCACATATGCTTTCCCACATGCCTGCCTTGACTCTTGCAGTTTTCATCATCAATTATCATGTTAAAATATACAATTAATGGTATCAATTGAACAGTAAATACTAGATTCTGAATATAATACATATCTGTTAAATGAATCAATGAAATTTATAAATATTTATGAAGTGATTTCTATGATTATAAAGTGCTGGGGTTTTTGTTCATCCCATTACTCTACTAATCAATTATGTTTTATAAATTACCTACATTTTCTGCCCTCATTATACAGTCACTTTCAAGCAACTACCTTGTAAGTTATTGTTATTTTATGCAACCATAGCAATCCTAGTCTCTAATAGGGCAGGGAGGAAATTGTGGACTTTACTGTAATATTATCTATTTTTTTCATTTTTTGCTATGCTTTAATATGAATTAAAAGGTTAATGAATAAAACTTCAGTATCTGTCTATATCTGGGATGGGTTACCCATTAAGTAACAATAGCCATCAATGCCTTAACTTTTATTTCATTAATTTCCTAATAGAGGAAAGGTTCTTGGGCTAATGAGATAGATGATTTTGATTGGAAATGGGAGGGAAAAATTTGGAGCATGGGATGTTCCCCACATCAACATGTTATCTCTTATCGTAGTGATTTCTGGGCATCTGAGGAACAAAGTAGATTTGAGATCTGAGAGGCATTCAAGATATGCCAAAGAAATAAAAGACTTAGGAAAGGGGCTTAGGAAGGTATTAAAATAACAACAACAACATAATTTTTATTTCCCAGTTTTTTACATTTGTAAGTGATTTTCTGCTTAGGCTAGAAGGCATCATTAGAAAGATCTCAATTTCAGCCTCTTTATTGAATCCCAAACACCTTGCTAAGTAATGTCAGCTCCCCAATCTGTGTTGCTTACTCCTTGGGCTGCAATTTCATGACATAGTGTTACAGTCTACATTTACTATCCAATAAGTAAGCAAAGGAGAGTTCTAATCCAGAATCATAGAATTCCCAACGTCAAACTTGAATATAAATGATTGAAGATTGCCTTGTTTCACATGTAGATTCATCTCTAAATGGCTTTTTTTGGTGGGGAGGGGCATCAATTCACAGTGTGTCATTAGTTACAAATCTCTTAGCTGAACCCAAGGAAGGAGTCTTTCCTGGTTATCTACATTCCAAAATCTTTATGCGTGAATTAGTTTCATATGTCTTGGGAGTAGGAGGTCAATTCTGGATGAACAAACAGACCTGGGGCTATGGTGCAGGCTTCCCTGGTGGCCCAATGTTTCAGCCCTTATCCAGACAGCAGTGGCTTGAATGGGGTCAGATATTTCCTTAAAGAATGGTTTTACCGTTCCCTAATTTTTTCTTGGTTCTTCAGACCCAGAATATGAGTTTTTACTCTCACAGCACAATCATTGATCAAGGAACCTATCTAAGGACTAGTGTCAAGTAGGAGCTTGCCGAATGTCCCTGACATCCTGACAAGCAAGTTGCTCATTGCCATCCACTTACCTTCCTTCATGCCTCCAACATTAGGAGAATATTCAGGCCATGGCCATTTCATTACTATTTCTGTGATTAGAGCAATGCTGATGATGTTAAACACTTAATTATTCAAAGACCATGAGGGCCAGTATTCTATTGATAATTTCCTCAGAGTGACCCTGAGGGAATGTGGGAGGATCTGTGCATCTCTGTCCTGCTAGTACCAAAGCCTTGGACCTTGGAATTCTGAGTGAGCTCTGGGCCCTGATGTGCCCACAGATTCAGCTGGCCCTCCATCCACCTTTGCCGTTAGGTGTGACAGGAGTTGTCTGCTGAGCACCTGGAGTTGCTGCTGTGATGCAGACTGTTTCCCCCTTCCCCTTCAGGACTCCCCCCTCTTTCCTCCAGCTACTGAGAATGTGGATGAACAATACCTTTTTACTTCACCCCTCTCTGAAAATCTCCATCAGGTAAAGAAAGACCTCTTACCCAAGTCCGTGATTTTTCTTAGAACATAAAAGTCTGCTTGCATTCCTCCAATTGGTAGCAATTCTGTGGATTTCACCCAATCAGTCTTACAGTTGAGCCATCCCCTTCAGTAGATTTCCTCCATGTTGATTTCTGTGTCCAAGTCTGTTTTTTAGGGAGACCCTCTGCAACAATTCCTTGATGAACAGAAACCAAAATATTGTCCCTTAATGCAGCCTGTTCAGGCCCTCACAACCCACCTGACCTTACCCTACCTCTCTCTGGCTGAAACTTGTGCTTGCACGCCCAGCTGCTGGGAGGCATTCTGCTTTCAATGGGAACATGAATGGGTATGTCACCTCCCACTTGACTCTGAGTGTCCCTGATGAGTGGGTCTCTCATCCTCCACACTGGATCCCCTCCAACACCAGCATCCAGCGTTGCCAGCTCTTTCAACACTGTACACTCTTAATTCTGGCTCCCACTGTGAAGGCCAGCTCTAAAGCTGATCATTTGTGTCTGCTCCCAATTTTACATGATCCTAAATTCTGTTTGTTCTTCTTTTAGAGGCTATATTCCAGAAAAACCTATTGAATCGTCGCTGAAAAAATGCCATTTGATCCTCCATTCTGTTTAAATTTCAGTTATCCGTTGCCTTGGGGTCTCAGAAAAATACTTGAATAGGGTTTAAAATTAAAACTTGCTGCTGTTACAACTAAATTGAGATAATCTCTCTGGAAAGCTCTAGATTCCATTAGATCTCTTAAGTAGCAAGAAGAGGACTTCTATAATAAAGTTTAGCTCTGATTTTATTATTTCCTTTTTACTACTGATTCTCATCTCTCCTACGCAAACCATTGCAAAAATTTTGTGAACTGGTTATTCTAATGTTTCTGAGGCCAGAATAAAAGTAAAACGGAATTTTACATGTGAGAGGGTGGGCAACACTTACTTTTAATCACATGGGAAATGAATTTGTTCATATTCCTCATAATGGAACCATAGAGCTCTCAGCTTTCCACATTTGCAGTGTTTTTCATCTATGGTTGTGCTTGTAAGTGAATGTGCGGGTGAGTGCGAGGGGGGCGGGGCAGGGAGACAGAATGTGAATAGACCTGAATGACTTAGAAACAAATGTACTTTCTCTGTTTTGGTGGATTCTCATTAATGAGTTGCACTGGAAATATCTAGCTTATGGTTTTGATTTATCAGAAAACAGTTTATAGTTTTGGTGAAGGATTTGAATTGTAGAATTGTAAGAAGCATTTAAAGGGTAAAAAAGAAGACAATTTTCTGTATGATAAGAAAGAGAAACATTGAAAAAAATAAATATGATGATAGGGTCGTTCCAGTTGTGAGTTCTTCTAACATGAATCATAGTTTTTAAATAACTTGTATAGTTTGGTAATTAAACTTTCAATTTGTCTTTCACTGTTTTGATGTACTAAAAATCTCCAGGCTTTTCTTGCTTTATTCCTACTAAATTTTCTAGTCATCAATTATGCTTCCTTCATGTTATCTTAATGAAGCACATGTGACGAATACATACAGGTATAAATGTATGTAAAGATGCATATGTACACATGCATGTGCACACACACTCTTTCCTTTAGCTTTTCATTTGAACACTTGACATTAAGGTTGAGTAGAGCTAAGGTTCACATTAAGAAAAATGGAAAAGGAATTAAACAGTATCTACATGAATTATAGATTATGTTGGTATAAACAAGTTTCTACTAAACATTTATTATCTCATACATAATCTTATATTGTCATCAGAATACAAGTGAAACACCAAACAATACTCTAGTGCAACTTCAGGGAGCCTGGCCTCTTAGTGACCTGGCTGTGGTCACAGCCACCTGGTATCCTTAGACAGGTGTCCCGAAGCCCTGCTGGTAGCCTTTCCACTGAACTATCTTCCCTCTGAATTGAATGTTTTATATCCCTCCATATGGCAAACTAACTTATATGTGAAAAAAATTTCTACTAAAGAATAAAAGGCAGAAATGGCTTTTTCACAGCTGTTTTTACCATTTGAGGATTTTTGTTTTTTTTTTCTTAATTGTAAATATGGCTGTTAGAGTGTAGATTTATGTTTCCTTTCCTTGTACCCTGGTGCCTGGAGATGGGCGAATGTTCTTCTTATAACTTTTAGGTCATCAACACTTTAAACAAAAGGAAAAGGCTAAATGACTTTGTTCAAGGTCCTGACTATAATTCACTTTGGCTGTTGCTGCTTAGTAAAAATATTGCTTCCAAAGCCTCGTGGAGGACCCTGATGTTAGTACATGCTAGGGAGACTGGTTTGGGGAGCCTATCTGCAGATTGACTGATCCATTTACTTCAATGAACTTTTCAATTCTGGCAGAATTTGAAATAAAAAAAAATCAATGCTATGGATGTGGCTACTAAACAGTTATGCTCAGAGAGACGATTGGAAGGCAAACTAACTGCCTTTTCTAAACAATATGGAGTTTGTATTATAGTTATAATTGTTGGCATTTTCCCTAGCATCTAAGTACTCCTATGCAAAGCATATCCATCCAGAGCAGTGAGGGACGGTAGCATTTGTTTTTATGTGAGCAGTAATTTAAAACTTCCTTATTTACCAAGCTTTCTTTGGCTTTTTACAACATATGTAATAGTTCTCTGAGTTTAGCTCTTCTTTAAAATGGTTGTGCTGCAGTAAAAGAAAAATTCAACAGTTTTTCTTAATCTATTCTTTCAGTTGTGTAATTATAGAGAAAAGGCATTATCAGCTTAGAAGCAAATTTGTTTTTTAGTTTAGCATTCTTTCTGGCACATATGTGATATGTATATGGTTAGGAGACCCTGTTAGAAAGATTTCTTCTCAAGGCAAGGCTGTAATGAAACTAAGCACTGCACTTAGAATATCAGCATACTTAAAGCTTTATCTTCCAATTGTAATCACCTTTGTTTGTGTGGGGAGAACTTTGCAAGCAACTTGATAAAGCATTGCATTTTGTTGACATCCAGTCTGTTTCCCTGATGAGAATGAAACTCTGAGCTTAGATGAAGACTACATGAGGTAGGGAACATCTGTTGAGGGCAGCACCTTCTTCCTCCTGCCTTCCTTCAGCATCTCAGTTGGGAGAGAAATGGAATAGGAATCCTGAGTCACTGAGGCTGTTTGATTTGGTGGCACCAGGAGCCTCAGAATTAACAACAATCATCAATAGTTCCTGAGGGAACTAGGAGTTGGTTGGGTGTTTGTAATTCCCATACTTGTTGTCTGTCATGTAGCAGCTCTTAAGGGTTTTTTTTCCCCCTGATTCTCAAATGTTAGCAGTTTCCCCCTCACACAATATATGTTAGGTAGTTTAAGCTTTCTTACTTTTAAACAAATGGGAAACATATCTTGGGCAGAGAGTTAGAAGTTGGTAGTCAGTCCCTGCTTCCACTTGTATCGTACGTGAAGAGAAGCATGAATAGAGAGGAAGTGAAGCTGCCACTTCCTCTGGGTCTAAGGAAAAATGCAAATTGAAGTGATGAAAAAAACCTGCCAGAATATGGTTGTGCATCCAGAGCAAAGAGGCCAGCAACGGATGGGGAAAAACTCATGAAGGGTTTTCCTTTGTGCTCTTCAGATCTTCATCACCGGAAAGCTGTAGAGGAAACTCATATTCAGTTATCAGAAATTGCTTCCCCTTGATTTATGATCTGGTCAGGCTCTTCGGTAAACTATGTGAACCCTTCCTCTCTGAAAAAGAGAAACTGTGGATGAATCAGGCACATACAAATGTGTGTTGGCAGCATATGGATGACTTTGAACAGCTCTGAGATAATAAGTTGAGTTTCTTGCCATTGCCAACTAAATAAATACATTTGTTGTAAATGATCTGACAATAGAATTATTGATTATAAATCCAAAATTTGACATTTGGAGTCACATCTCCATTTCATTCCTAAGGAAGGGAAGGGACAACTTAGCAACATCCCTGGCAATTCAGTTTCTTCCTACTGTGATTAATTAGTCTAGAGTCACTCTGAGGTCTCTCTTAGGGGGGATTGCATTAACCTTGCTTTGCTTGTCAAGAATAATATATACAGCTAATGTTTTTCACAGGAGCTGGGTTTTGCTTGCCTGTTCTAATGTTTTCTACTTTGAAGTAGGAAGAAGAAAGCACCCAGAAAGTGGACCAATTACAATGTGTTTAGCATAGTCAAATTCTTAGTCTGTTATTTAGACATAACTGTACCGATAATACTGCCTTGTTATTTTTTCTTCTATTTTAGTCAAATTATGGGCATTTTGTTTTTATTGAGTATTCTTTGGCTTTATAAAGAATTATGTGAAAACCTTGTAAGCAATTGAACTATAACAGTTGATTTATGAAGAAAATTATTTCACAGAGCCTTTTAGTTAATCACTTTGCAGAACATTAATCCCAACCAAAATAAAATTAAATGTGAACTTTTAAATATATTTTTAAATATATAGCCCTGCTATTAAAGTTATCTCAAGCCATCCAACAGATCACATACCTGAGTACCTCGCAAATAGGAAGAGAATGATTCATGAATTTCTTCTACCTAAAGAATTTGCTTTATTTTCACAATTATGGAGTAACTCCTTTGAAGGACATAGAAGTTTCTATTTCATCAAGATGATGCTAAATCTTCATATTTCAAGTTGTTTATTGTACTTTTATCTCTGGTACTTCAGTTGTAGTCATTGTACTATTCTTTTGAAAATTCTGTTCAAAATCTTTACTACAAATCTGCGTAATACACTTAACTGGCCCACTATATATTGCCAGAAAACATTGACTCATTTCTCATCTAACAGGAGAGATATAGGGCCAGGCCTCATACAGTGACACATTAACTTTTTCTTTGGTCTCTTTTTCCTTTTTAACTAGAGCTCAAAATAACACAAAGTATAAATAATTGGCCTTTTTGTCTTTTTCACGGAGGTGGAAGTTGAACATTCAATTTATTTTTAAAGGTTTGCTCTAGCCAATATAATTCTGTACAAAAGCATGGCACTTAGGGTTCATTTATAACACTTGGCTTGTTCCAATTCTAGGATTATTTATGTTTTATCTTTAGTACTCATCAGACAAAGTTCAGAAGACTGAAGCACAGCATGGCAAGCACAAGTTAAGATATATTATTCATATGAACTTACCATAGAATCCGTGGGCATGATACACTAGTCTGTCAGTTTTTAATGACACCCAGTATTTGGAGACCAGAGAATGGTATTTTGGTGGTGAGGGGTTTATCTCTGTGTACAACAGACTGGCCCTATGTGGCCCAGCAGCCGCCAGGTTCTAACAGTAAAGGCAGTCCTGCAAGAGAAGAAAGACTTTGATTAATGATGAGTCTGATTTCTTTCTTTCTCTGAGAATTCATCTCTTTACTTCTCCTTCATTTTCATATTCCCCAACAAATTCAAAGATAAGATTTGGAAGTTACTGCAGACAATGTGCTTTTCTAATTCAGTCTTCTATTACTTCTTAACACCTGAGTTCACATCCTATCTCTGCTCTTCATCTTGGTTCTGTGACTTGGGAAGGATGATTCATTTCTCTGAGACTCAGTGTTTTTAACTGTGAAGTAGAGATAAAAATCTCTCTTGTACAGAGTTTCAGGATTGAATGAGATCATACATAGGAATGCTTCAAGTACAAGACTGGACATAGGGCCCAAAGGCAGTGGTCAAATATGAATCTAATTTCAAATCTGATTTCTTCACAGTCTGTTAACAAAGCACAAGTTTTTAAAAAATAAACAATTTTCTTGACTATTTTAGCATTTATGGACTTAGAAACTAGTTTTGACTTTTTCCTTTTCAGTAGTTGTTACAGGTGCAGTTTCTTGATTTAGCTGTAATTCCACAGGAAAGAATGCAGGCAGCCCCCCTAGTTTTCTCGGGGTGAGTTAGTCATCCGGCTTATGAGCAGTCTCTGGATCCAGCAAGGAGAGCAGAAGGAAGGATGGATGATGAGACCACAGGGAAAAAGAATGGCACAAATGAAATTATAAGCTATTCAGAAGCAGCCCAACATGCTGCCTCCTAATAAATCTTCCATTCTCCCCAAAGAGAAGAGTGATGGCTTTATTCTCAAGTACATCTCAGCAAAGCTTATATCCCTTACCACTGTGCGCACGTTTATCTTCATCGGAGAGAAGAAAGGAAAATTGGCCAACATTTGATTTCTCCATTTGGTTTTGCTACTTGAGACTCTGATGGCTTTTAAATAAAAGTGGGGGCAGGGTTATAGTTGGCAGCAGAGTGGACTTCAGGGACAGCTAGAAAATGGGAGTGAAGATAGCCTCTTATATATTTTTTATCAATGTAGTCCACAAAAATGTGCACATGTACATGCAACTATTAACCATATTGACTGAATAATTCCCCTTCACCGGTGTTTATACTTGGTGATAACTGGAATTTTGAATAAGCTGATTTGTTTTTGCTTTACAGTAACCTGTTGTAATAGTGATATTTTCTGTAAGCTAATTTTTTGCTCTAAGGCAGCAAGTTTCAATCTTTTTCATCTCGTGGCACATATAAATATTACTAAATTCTTGCAGCACACCAAAAAAATATATTTTTGCCAATATTGTGAAAAAGGTATAATTTTGATTGATTTATAATAAATAATAATATTAACTACCTACTCTTTTGCTTCAAAGTGGCTTTTTAAAAAAAAATTCCAGCCTCTATATTTGTACATAAGGATTTCTGGTACCAAGGATTAACCAAATAGACACAACCTTGTTATGCAAAGTGACCAATAAGGTGTAACTCTATTACATGATGTTTATATTTATGGCTCAAGACAGAACATTTATACTGGATGGCTGTCTTATTTTATGTGACCTTCTATGAGAAAAGAGGTAAATGTCCCTGACTAAACAGTCAGGTATTTTTTAAAGGTTTTGTTTATTACTTTTAGAGAGAGGGCAAGGGAGAGAGTCAGAGAGGGAGAGAGACATCAATGTATGGTTTCCTCTCACCTGCCTCTAGCTACAGACCTGGCTGGAGACCTGGCTTGCAACCTAGTTATGTGCCCTGGCTGGGAATTGAACCAGTGACTTTTGGGTTCACAGGCTGGCACCTTATCCATTGTGCCACCAGCTAGGGCTACAATAGTCAGGCATCATATGCTTTAAAAATTCTGGGTCACATCAGTTGAAATTATTGCTCTATAGTAAACTGTTGTGATAGGTGGACCTCCCATGAAAGTCTGTTTTCTTTCCCCACATCGCACCTACCACTTGCACTTTTGTATGTGATATTTGTCATTATGAAAGAAAAGATGTTGCCACATATGCAAACTATTACAATCACAATTTTTATTTTTGAAATTTATGCTGTTAATTGTAATTTTTTATTTTAACTAGCTTAAGATTCAGTGCTTGGGATGATTTTCTTTTCCCCATTGAAGTCTTAGAAGGTGCCAATGTGCTTTGTTAAGCATTTATTTAGAGTTAATTTTGGTATCTCATTCTTTGCCCTGGGAGGGTAGGGCTCTCTGGCTGCAGTACCTGCCAGTGATCTTGATAATGACCACATTTGGTCAGCTGATTCGGTTGATGGGAAGACTTTCTCTGTTCTCCTTCATTGCTTTATAATACTTGAGAAACTGCACATTTGTTTGATGAAAGAAAAACAACCATTCCCAAAATTCCTCAACTTTGGAGCCACAGATTTCTAAGCACAATTAGCAAAGAAAAAAATTTAAACAAAATTTCCTGAAAGAACCTTCTTCAAAAAAGTTACGCTGTTGTCAAATGTGCACACTCATGGTATGTCAGTAAGAAGATTCCAAGGGAAGATTTCTTGTTTATTGTTTACATCTTATATACTTGTCGACTTAAAGAATAGAAGTCCATGTAATCTTTAACCACTATGGTCATATTTATCACAATTCCTACACTGAGAATATTTAGCATTTCATTTGTAATTTCCACAAATACTTGCTGCAAATGAGAAGGCATATAGATAGGTCTTACAGTTTTGAATTTAAGAGAAGAAATCAGGGTTTTCCCCCAAACCTTAAATTTTAGAAGAAATTTTAGAGTTTATCGATAAGCATTATTGGATGATTATTTCCCATCACTCTGGGTGCAATAGTGAGTTATAGAAGAATGTGGAATTACATAATGGGATAATTTGAAACTAATATATGATAGGTTGTCATGAAGGACCACGTTGCTACAGTGGATATAATGAATGTTGGAATTTTGGGGGGAGATAATGCCATTGAGGAAGTTTCCATGAAGAGGCCAGGTTGGAGCTAGTCATTGATGGGTAGGGAGGTTCTGGATGGGCACAGAAAAGCAAAAGTAGTATATTCCAGCTGGAGGTAGAGAGAAAATGATGCAGATAAGAGAATCCACATTGGACAGAAGAACCATTCATCTTCCGAGGTACAGGTTTATTTTGGAGATCCGAGAGTGACCTGATCAAGTGGTAAAAGAGGAAAATAGGGAGAGAAGGGGTAGATTGAGGGATAGGGAGAGGGGTTAGGATGTATGTATGTATTGCATGATAGTTTCTTAATAACTGTTATAGGTAATCTTAAGAAGAAAGCATGTACTGTTCCCATAATTAAAGCTCATAGTAGAATAAACAGGGAAGCAGGCAAACCTCAAGAGCAGGTTGGCCAAATGGAAAATTCAGAGGTCTTATCAAAAAGAACAGTGTGTTTTTGAATTCCTAACCCAAAGGAGTTATGTGTTCCTGCAATTCTGCATCTGGCTAGTATCATGAGACCTGGACAGAGAGGAGCTGGTACACAGACTACATAATGCAGTGTCCCCTGCCGTGATCACCTCATCCTGTGCATGTGCATTTCCGACAGTAAATACTAACTACAGCCAGTATTTCTGTTTCATTTTGACATTAATAATTTTTATTTGAATTGATATAAACTAGAATCTTTATTTTATAATGTTTAAATAATCTGGTGTCTTGTAGCATACCATTCCCTGGCCTTTTCAATATGGCTGACCTGCTCCGTTCTGTGCCTTCAGATAAAATGAACTGCTTCCAGCTATTTGCTGTTAGTTATTTACAGCTAGAGCCAATCTCCTGTTTCTCACCCTCTGTAAAACATCTGATGTCTGTTTTCCACTCTTTTGGTTGGATGGCTCATTCAGCCTCCCTTTCTGGCTGATTGGACTACAATTCACCCTTGGATCAGTACATGCCCTGCTTGTTGCTATCTACCCTGGAGTCTTAAATGAGAACCCCCTTCCTTTAAGTTGGTCCTTTGCAATAGCACTGCTCCTCGCCCCTGTCTCCTCATGTAATTCTCTAATTTATCATGATTGACTCAAATAAAAGCAGGGTTTCCAAAACAGACTTTCAGTGGGTAGGTCTGTAGAGATGATTATAATGCTTCATATAAAAATGTGTAAATGTAAGATTTTAGTTGGCATGTTTAATAGGCACTTTTCATCAGGTTTTTAATTTTGAGTGATGAAATGCAAATGCCTGCCTGCTTACAGACAAAAGCCTTCATAAATGCAAGTGCAGTGACTTCTGATTTTACTGAATGGTGAATCATGGTGGTCTAATGGACACCTAATTGCTGAGGGTATCCCAAGCTGGATTTGTAAGGAATGGGAGCGTGTCATTCTATCTTGTAAAGAACAGTTTCTCGTTTTGAATTTCCTCCCTGAACTATTTTATATCTCTGGTCCAACTAAAAACATTTTTAGCTCTCCCCATTACCAATGTATTGAAGTCAAAACTCAGATCTCTTTAGCCTGTTTGTGGCTTCGCTCCATTGTTCAACTTGATGTTATGTAAACACTGTGTAGCACAACCAGTGTTCACACTGTGGTATTTCTTCAAGTGCACATTGTCACAGCCACCATCTGGCATGTTCCACTGGTAACAGGGCCCCACGTGTCTGTCTCTACACATCAGCCCTACACCTCAGCCAGCAGTACACCCCTTCTGTCTCTCAGAGCACATTATGACTTTATAGCCCTTAGCATATTTTACTTTTTCTCTGTGGTTACTTCTGTGTATGCTATCTCCTCTGTAGGTCAGGAGATATAGCATATTATATTCCAAATAGTTTATTTGAACAAAGTATGATCTCAGTCAATTTAGGGAAGGAATAATCGCATTCTGAGTAAACATTTTGGAACAAAGTGTTTTAGAATTAGTGTAAAATTTTAATTCCACCTGTATTTTCTTGAAAGTCCAGATAAGTCTAGTGTTAAATTTTGTCCTGGTCTCTGACTTGCCTTTGCCATGTCTATTTTATATTTCCTATATCCATCTATTTACCCTGCACGGAGTACTGGAATTTGAGTTTCTTCCAAGATCAAGCGAGATCGGGCGCATTCAGCGTAATATGACCGTAAACTGGGATTTGAATTTCTAATGGCAATTAACATGCAATTTTGGAGTTAAATTATATATTTTTTCATAGATCAGGTTGAAAGTTATATGTATTATAGAATATTCTTCATAGTATCTGCTTTCAAAGTTTAAATTGATTATTTAAGGATTAGGAGGAGGGAAAAATAAAGGATTTATAGTATAGCATGGCAAAGAAGTGTTTGCTTCGTAACTGAAACCCAGGTTATACAGAGATACCAGAAACTGGAGCTTGCTTTGAAATCTTGGCCGATAAGCAAATTAGATTTGCAAAAATAAATTGGAAATTTACCAAAGTGAGCAGAACTCATAAGGGAAACAGGTTAGACTGGTGCTGATTTGGATGGCCATGCACCTTATTGGAGAATTTAGAGAGCAAAAAAACAGTTAAACTTTGATTTTTTTAAAAGGTCACTTTGCAAATTTACCTACTTAAAAAATTTTCCATAGTCAAGCTACATTTCAGGGAAAAAATAAAAATGTTTTGGTTATCAAATGCATTGTCTGAAAGGAGAGTGGTGAGCAGGAGAGTTGGCAGGCAACTGGCAAACACCATCCTAGAACATGAGTGATTATTTGTCACTTGACCAAAACATTTGACTTTCTTGAGGCTTTTGGGTAACTAGACTAGGTGTGCCAAACTACTAGCCAGGAGCCAAGCTCTTCTCTTAGCAGATGACTTTTTTTTTTCTGGACAGCATGATTTTTGTCATGAAAACTAGAGCCCAAGAAAGACTGGATTGTTAGGCTTGGCCAGTCAAGGATAAAGCCTCGCCTAGGACAGAAGCGGAGAAAATGCTGAGAAGGATGGTTTACCAGCTGACTAAATGAAGGCAGAGGCAGCCAGCATGTGCGAGCTTGGGTATTTCATTTAATTTCTCTAGACCTCACCTTTCTCATCTATAAAACGATGATTTGTTCATATGCACATCATTCTGCAAATACATACTGAAAGCCAACCATTTTTTTGTCCATACACTCAAAATGTTTTGAGGATAGCTTAGGGGAAATACTTTTGCATGTTTCATAGCACAATTAAATCACCTTAGGAGTGACAAGATGGGTCTATTCTTTTAGATATTCACAGTGCATTATAAGATAGCAAAGAAAGTTTTGCATGGGCTTTAATCAACACATTCAGCCTCTTTTAATGCTTTGAGGTTCTCAGGGTAAGGACTGCTTTGGGCATGCTCTGGGAGTTAGCACAGCATTCCCTTCATGAGCCCCAGGACCTGTCAAGCCCAGTACCTGCTCATCTAAGTAATCCCAAGGATGAATTTTGGCCATTTCATCCACAGGACTGCTCCGGCTGTTTTCCTTGCACTTTCCTCACTAACTACCCTTTAACTAAAGGTTTTATCTGGTAGAACTAATTTCTTAAGACCTTGATCATCACTCACCAACCCTCTGATAAATAGAAGAAATTAATTTTTATTGCGATGAAGTCAGTCTATAAAAAGCAAGATCATTAGGGCTGCTTAATTAAAGAAAGAGTTTAATTATTTGAAGAATAAGTTTAACCCCAGATCAGCTGCAGTCTCAGAGGACCACACAGAGAGAATAATTAGGAAGTTGTCTTTTATTTCTTTACTCAATATCTCAAGTCAGCTTTTTGTTTTTTTGTTTTCTGTTTTTAATAGCAAAGTGGAAAACAACTGATCTTGAACAGCCCAGATACTTGATAAGATTAACTAAGGGGAAAAATCCATTAATCTGATTACTTTACCTTTAGTGCATTAAAGGATTGAAATTCCCAAGGTTCACTAAATTTTAATGATTCCAATAGCATCTGAAAATATCAAAGAGTTTCACAAATGTGTGCTGTCACACATAGACTTCAAAGCAAATCCTTTTATTCCTTTTTTATTTTTGGTGATAAAATGGAGACAAAGAAAGGTTAACAACTATTTTCAACTATTAAAGGTGTTTGTTAGTAAATGAAGAATATAAATGACCTTTTGTTTAGTTCATTGCTCAAATAGTTAGTCAACATTTTAAACACCTGGTGTACATCAATTCCCCTGAGAATGTATGTGTGATTCTCCAGGAACATATTTTAATATAAACCTGTAGAAAATATTTCTGGGCTAATGCTTCAGAAAATAATAGCAGCATAGATAATGTGCTCTGAATTGCAATTTTGTGTATTATATTCAAGGCTGAATTGAGCAAAAGGAGAAAATTTTGTTTTTCCTTTTCCAAATAGGTTTAGCACAAAGTACGTTATTATCTTGATATGGTTTTCATTTTACAAATAGGACAGATTATTTTATATTAACCAATGGAATGCAGATTTTAAATGGTGCAAAGGTTGCTCATTTATTTTCTTCCTACCAAAATAAACTCCCTTGAATAGAATCATCTCTCCTTTTCTCCCACCAGCATACCATTCTCATTCCACCCCTTTTCAAAATATGTTGCTTTTTCTCAGTGCGCTCTGTAACTTTTCCCCCTTCCTGCCCAGGGATCCTTTTACATACAATCCATCTGTTTCTGTTGAGTCCCAGTTCTGTAACCAATACAATGCCAAGTGCTGGGGGAATCCTCAAGAGTGATACCCAGTCTCTCTCTCAAGTGGCTCAACCCTAAATGAGGAGCTATAAAGAACATTGGAGAAGCTATAAGACACCCACCAGGTGCTGAGTTGTAAATTACCAATGAGAGTAATGGGCAGTCAGAGATGGAAAAGGTCAGCACTACAGGTGATGGCCACCGCCCTCAACTCAGTGGAATGTATGATCTGTTTTGTCTCCTGGGGACTTAGAATATCAGATTGAGTTGGCAGGTACCTATTTATGAATATTAGTTTTGCCTCCATTCTATTGGAACTCCTTGGGGCCAGTTTCATATCTGTATACCTTCTGTCTTTTAGTGCTGTCTTTAGTGGGCACTATGGCTACTCCTTCAGTATTCATGGATAAGGTTTCTTTGAGTCAAACATTGAAAGATGACCCTGGATTTAGGTTGACTGACCAAGGCACCCTGAAGCTCCGGGACTACAAGCATAAGGCTTGATGATGGAGCTGAGTGGGATGAGGATCCCCAATGGGGAAGAGAAAGTCCAGACCACAGTGTATTGTTACTGCAAAGGGAAGGAAAACGATCCAGTTAGTTGTGTCACCATTTACACCTCATGACCACTCATTCCTTAGGTGTAGAGTGTAAAACCTGCCTGTGCTCAAAAAGCTATTGGTTGTTGTAGGGATAAGCTGAAACAATGCATTTAAAATCATTTCAGAAATGTAAAACTCCTTTGTAATAATAATTATTATTGTTATTATTCTGTTTCTAACCATGTCTCCACTGGAAGTGCCAGAATTTCAATAGTAGATGAAAACAGGTCTGGCAATATGTGATAAGATGAATGTTATATCACCAGGTGGGATTTTAATTTGCCTAATAAATATATTCATTCAGGAGTCCTCATAATATTTAGAAAATTTATCATATAAGACATTTTATTAATCCTGCACATTAGCCACATGTGGCCTTTGTATAATGCACACAACCTTCCTTCACTTGTTATTAAACTCTCATAAATAAACCAATGATGATGGATTCTGGAAACTTTAATATTTTGGCTGGCATATATTCAGACATCAATTACCAGAACATAAGAGCTGTGACTAGGTAACTGCCATATTTTGAAACTCCTTTACACAATTTGTCCTCCCTTAACTTTTCATCTACTCTGGTAACCACCATTCTGTTGTCTGTATCTACAAATTTGTTTTGTTAGTTTTTCTTTATTTTTTCTATGTATGAGTGAAATCATGTTTTTTATCCTTTTCCATCTGACTTATTTTACTTAACATCATACCCTCAAGATCCATCCACGATGTCTCAAATGACAGTGGTTTTTTTAATGACTGAGTGCAGATCACATAGTCTTATAGTAAAAGAGACTTGAACCTGAATCATCAGTTTTACAAATAAATATATTAAAATGCATGCATTTTGTGAGGCTCTTTCTGTTTACCCTTCAATGTTCATATAGGCCAGAGTTCTGGCAGATTTTGAATGTGGGAGTTCATTTATATTATGCAGCTTTCAACTCATTTTTAAAATCTGTAACAAGCCTTGCCAATGCTGCTCACTTCAAATAAGCATGATTACTGTTAATCAGAATGGTTAGTGTGAGTGAATGGATGCTGTAATGTGAATAATTATAAATGCTTACTCCTTGGTCCCCTTTGCAAACAAGCTAGCTCCACCGACTTAATGAGGTTTTCCTGAAGTGTTTACAAATTTTAAATAATTAAAATTAAATTGAATTGAAGTCCTTTGTAATTATAACAGCAATTACATTATTATCATGCAGGCAATTGAAAGGGGGTGGGATAGATGAGTTCTTTCATGCTTAAAGCCAAAATCATTATTTTGAAAAATGATACCAAATATTTTTAAGTTAGCTATAGAAATATTATTTTGAAAGTTCATAATCCAAGATCATTTTTCCCTTGTCTTTCAAACATATACAAATTGGATTCACTTCTGAGAAAAGTTTGTAAGGATCACCACCATCAATCATGGCAGCCTTAATGAATACTGAGAAATCAGGAGAAAGCAATGAGCAGAGACTAAATTTCATGGGAGGGGGTGCAGAGGACTCTGCTGAGACTGTTTATTTAGAGGTTTTTGAAAAGTGCCTAACACAGCACTGTTTGTAATTTGGTCCTTAATAAAAAAAACTTTGGATTGTTAAAAGCAAAGCATACCCATCCAGTTTACATTGTAAGCATGAAAATTAGCCTGGAAGATGAGGGCAGAGTACAATTTGCAATCACCGTGGCCAGCTGAAGCAGACAGAAACAAAGGTAATTGAATTTACGGAGGACAAGTGCAGACTATTGCACTTTAAGTGCATCTCTGTGGCCAAAGAGGGGATCAAGGGCAAGCCACTCTGAAATTTTTTTCTTTGGCATAAATTATTTTGATAAGCCAACTTATCAACTTCCTTGTGTGTGGCTCTCAGTTCTTGTCTTCATGCAGAAAAGTTTCACAATACAAGTCCAGGTGATTTTTTTTTTTTAATCCTCACCTGAGGACAATTTTTCATTGTTTTTAGAAATAGGGGAATGGAGAAAGAAGGTGAGAGGCAAAGAGAAATGAGAGAAACGTTGGTTGCCTCCCATGTGCACCCCAACTTTAGACTTAAACTGCAACCATATGCCCTGACCCACAACCTTCGGGTAACAGCGTGATATTCTATCCAACTCATGGATGGCAAACACAAGGCCCACGGGCCAAATCCAGCCCTCCATCTTGTTTTACCTGGCCCGGCACCTTCAGCCCAGCACTTTGCTCCTACCCAACTCACTTACCTGTTAAAGAGTAGTTAGATTTATACATTTGGCCCTTTAAAGGCAACCAGGAGGCTAATGTGGCCCCCAGTGAAGATGAGTTTGATACCCCTATCCAACGGAACCACACTGGCCAGGGCAAGCCCAGGTGATTTTGAGAATACAGTTAGTAAAGCTGGGGACAGCGAAACAAAGGAAGGGATTAAGATAGAAGAGGCAAAACCATCGCTTCTTTAGCTTTTTAGAAACATGAGGAAGAGTCAAGCCTAAGTGTGGCTGTCTTGATGCTTTAAAAAGAAAGCCACAGAGGCAGAAATGAGTCAGTTGGGCTGCATGGACTCAGGAAACAAGTTACAAAAAAAAAAAAAAAAAAAAAGAAGGGCCTGTGGAGAAAAAGACAAATGTATGTGCCTTAGAAAAGAAGAAGGGGAAGGTGTAGGTGTGCTCTAGAGAGAGAGAGAGTGCTCGCTAGTCCTTTGCCATAAGGGTTTTTATGTTTTCAAAAGACAGAAATTTTAGGGGATGTCTCAGAGGAAGATCTCTATAGAATATTCATCATATTTCCAGGTGTGTCCTTTATGATGCGAATGAGGATATAGGGTCAGGGTGGTGATCTCTCCTGATTGATCAGCACTAGGGTAGAGGGTCACTGCTCACTGAATTTGGCCCTGATGTCAAATGTGGCATTGCTTTGTCTAGTTTTGCTGCTTTTCTGGGCCTGGAGCTCAAATACAACTGAGGCCTAGATATTATCTCTAGTTTGACCAAAACTCTGTCTCTGTGGTCAACAGACACAAGGCTTTGTCCCGAAGTTTACTTGATGCTGATCAGAACTTCATTGTCCCGAGGGCTTACTGCTTAAGGCAGTGGTCATGCAAGGAAGGAGATAGGTGAGTGGGGATACTGTATGAGGCCAGTTGGAATTAGCTACCTGCCTCAGTTTCCTCATTCCACTTGCCAACAAATTTGCTTAGCTTCTTCCTAACCTGCCTCTCTTGGATTGTGGAAATGAAACCAACAGGGTAGTCAGGTACAAAGATACTAGGTGACACCAACAACAAAATAAGCAGTAGATTCTCCCAATTTTGTGCTTTCTCACCTCTGGAGAAAGCTCACACCAATATTTCCATTGCTAAGAATCCTTTATTTTTTTTTATGAAATCAAGTAAATTGCAAATTTTTGCCAGTTGCCCTATACAGCTTTTAAACAATGTCTAAGGGGCTAGGTAGTTTCTTTCTCCCCAGTAAAATGTAAAACACATTGGAGGGTCTCTATTTGTGAAGTATTTGTTTGCTGTAAAAATTTTAAATTTTCTAAAATAATTTAAATCTTTATAAAACTTATTTAATAAAATGGATTTGATATTTTTTCATGTGGATATTTAAAATATTCAATAATATTTTGGTTCAAAATTGCATAAAGAATAGTAAACATTTATCTTCAATACCCAAGTTAAGGATCAGGTTATTAGTTATAGTCATCTCTGCATTTCTCTTTAATCCATTTCTTCTTCCAATCTTAAAGTTAACCTAATCCTAAATTAAGTGTCTATTAATCCAATTAATATTTTAACTTTTTACAACATAGTTATGGGCCATATGAGGATATTCCTATGAGGATAATTGTTGCACATCCGTTAAATACACAAAAAAATAAATTGGAAGCAATTTACCTGTTATTGGAAATGATGACAATATTTAAAGTTCTCCCTAAATTAATTTATAAATTTAACACCACCACAATAAAAAATATCAACAAGCTTCTTATGGATATAGATATAAATATTAATGTGTGCATGTTCTTATGTTATTATTCATACATGTACAAAGTCTCTCCCAAAAGTATTGTCTGTGCGAACTGTTTTAATTATATTGACATTGGCTCTATACTTTCAGGACAGACCTTGTATTTATTTCCTAGCTGTGTGTGCTGGAAGGGCCTAGAAACAGTAATACCCAGAAAACAATAAACAAATTTATAGCTTAGATCTTGAGTTCTCAATACTATTTTCCAATGAAAGAGGTCAGGAATCCTTGGAAAAAACGGTTGATTCCAGATTTAAGGCAGACAAAGTACAAAATGAATCTAATATATCTTGCAGTGTCAAAAAGCAAAGATGTGTTTAAAAACTGATGGGCCATGTTGATAGCAAACAGGAGCCAAGTTGAAGGAGCTCCTAGTAGCAAAATCTACATCATTTGGAGCATTAAATAAGTGACAATATAGATTATGGCCCATAAAATAAAATAAATATCCGTGAATCCATATAACTGATATGAATAATTGAACAGATGAATAAATGGTCTTTGGCTAAGATCAAGCATCCTATAGATTCTTATCACTTTCTGCTTTTATAAAACATGTAAGTGGTAACATATTGTATGTGTTCTGCAGCTTTCCTATTTTTGATTCAGTATTTTGTTTGTGCAGTTTATCCATGTTGATAATATTTATTTTTCTGCTGGGTAGTATGCTGTTGTATGGATAAGCCACAATTATTTATATTATCTTTGTGGCTCTTACAAAAAGTGCTGCTATGAATTTTCTTAAGCACATGTGCAAAAGCTTCTCCAGGGGTATGTAAATAGGCAGGAGTGAAATTGCTGGGTTGTTTAGCACACTCATTCTCTATCTTGCCAAATTTCTGTCCAAAATGGTTACATCAATTTACACTCCCACTGGGAGTGATTTAAATTCCCAGAGCTCCACATCCTGCCAAGCTGTGAGTTTGTCAGACTTGATTGTTTTTTGGTTAGTCTTGTGTTGTGAAATAATATCCATTTTGGTTTAATTAGAATTTACCCATTACTAAGGGAACTGAGCATCTTTTTGCACATTTATGGTCCATTTATATAAAGTTCCTTTTCTATGAAGTTCCTGTTTATGTGCTTTGCTTAATTTCCATTGTGTCTTCTTCTCATTAATCTATGTGATCCCAACCCTTATCTTACTATATATATTGCAATATCTTCTTTTACTCTGTGAACTACCTTTTCAAACTTTTATTTATGTCTTCTAATGCACAGAATATTTTATTTTAATGTGGTTGTATTATTAGACTTTTATTCATTATTTGTGCTTCTGGGGTCCTGTTTAAGGAATGTTTTCTACTCCAGATTCATGAAGGTATTATCCCATACTCTAAATATTGATCCTTGTGTAATATCCAATTATGAATAAACAATTTCTCAGTACCATTTATTGAGTAGCCTATCTTCTTCTCATTGGCCTGCAATGATAGATCTGTCAAATACCAAGTTTGCATATGTATATGGGGCTGTTTCTGGGCTCTCTCTTCTATAGCTTTTGAATTCTTAATGAGATTTAATAATCCATTTGTATAGGAACTACATCTGTATGTATTATTTCAAACATACTGATGTAGGTGTCATTGAATTAGCCTGTCTTCCAACCAATCAAAAACACTATCATAGAATTCCAGGCTTGTGTTCAGCATTGACCTGGGAAGAATTCAAGGATGAACACAGGCAAGTAAAATATGAGATAATACCTTTGCCCTCAAAAATTGATAAGTAAGGGACATAATTTTCTATTTGTTTATTAATTTTTTTTGTATCCGCTCTGTTTGAGCTATACATCATGTGAGAGGCTATAGGTAGTTAATGGTCTTTCTGAGTATACAATGTTATTTCTTGTGCAACAACTCGATAATACTTTCAAACTTTTTTTTAAATTGTACTTTTTTAGACTGTAAATACTAGAAAAGTTAAAGAAGGGGTTTGAAACACTAACTTATTCATTCATAAAGAAATCAGAGTTGCTTATGGAATGGGGAAACAGGAGTGTAAATACTCAGCACTTAGTACACTGTTCTGGTCTCTCTGCCAAAAGTTAAATTAGTTCCCTGGCTAACTGCTCTAACGCTTCTTCACAGACTAATATATGACATAAGACATTAAACCCAAGACAGAAACATCTGGATTCTCCATCAAACCAGCTGGACCTCAAGTAGGAAACCCCACCCAGGAGAAGGCCAGCCTTTCCACACAGTTGCCATACCCAGGCTCTATCCCAGTGCCTCCTGATGCCCACCACATGACTTGGGTGTCCTCCCAACCCCCCCACTGAACCTCTGAAGGTCTTTCTTTGATGTAGGAGTATTGCGTCTCTTACTTCTAACATTTTGTGTTTCTCAAATGATGTTATATTTAACTACATAATTAAATGGTATTATAGAACGCACCAGGGATTTGTTTCAATGAAGTATGGTAAAACATGCAGACATAGACATAAATGTCATCAAAGAAAACCTTTTCATGCTCATGGATCCCTAGAAATAGGAGGCAGGGAATGCTGTGCAGGGGCCACATGAAGAAGCTCCTAGCTTATTTAGGAGGCAAAAGAAGAGAGGAAAGCATGGCAGGAGATTTTACTGTGAAATCCTCAGGAAAGGCCAGGCAGGGTAAGCAGGTTTACAGATGACAGTGAGCTGTGCTGTAGGTGCTGTGTCTGTCTGCCTCCAGGCCCTGGGCAAGGGCACATTGCTTCCTGGAGTGTAAAAGTCAGCAGATGGGGGTGCTGCTGGAGTATGGGATGTACTTTGGGTAGTTTGTGCATGAAAGCCATCCTTACTCAAAAGGGTAGTAGTTTGTTATCTGCAGGTGTTAGATACCCCTGAGAGGGGCAGCCTTCCTGGATCATCAAGGATTCAGATGCCAGAGCATCAAGAGTACAGAAAATAAGAAAAAAATAGTTCATGAAAGGAACTATAATTTTATTTTATCTTAATGTAAGGTTTGTTTGTTTGTTCCAGAAAAATTAACCTTGAACCTATCAGGTAAAATGGATGATTTTATAAGATTATTATTATCTACGTAAAATCGGGGATCTCTCTGATATAAAAAATAATGGCATTAAGAGGAATTAGATAGACTAGGCTACCCTCAAATAAATAGTTTTTCATTTATCTACATAATTAAAGTTAAATAATAACTACAAAAAGTCACCTCAACATGGCTGAATCTGTAAAATTCTTTAATTATTATAAACACTTAATCTATGGGAAATAAGAAAAGCCACAAGCTGTGGTCACACAGCATCTAGAGCAGTTCACAGAGTATCTACCCACTTCCTATTTTAACTCAAAATTTTAGTACACTAATATAAAAGTAACTTTAAAATAAGTGTAGGTTTGTCAGGTTCAATGATCATCAAAGATATTTTTAAAACAATTGTATACCTTTCATATTTCACTAAAAAATTATTTGGCTTCATGTAGAAATTATTTTAGTGTCCTTTCACCTTTTTTTCACAAGAACATCTCAAATCAATTATCCTACAGGCTCAGAAAGAAATGTACCATCCACCTGCACCACCTCCTCCCACCCCAGCACTTACTCCATTATACAACAGTGGCCACTGAGTGGTGCACCAGGCAGTTACTAAACGCTCACTCTAGTCACCAGACATGAACTAGCTTCTTTCTGTATCATATTACTTTACTGTCTTGGGATTGTTAAATACACATGGAAACTTAAAAATCAGTGGAAAAACAACTTGCTATGAACTTAGATGGTATGCTTATGTTTTGTATTAAAAAACTAAGCCAGTCCTTGCTGGTAGCACAGTGGATAAGGCACCAGCCTGCGAACCCAAAGGTCACTGGTTCCATTCCCAGTCAGGGCACATACCAGGTTGCAAGCCAGGTCTCCAGCCAGGTCCATAGCTGGAGGCAGGTGAAAGGCAGCCATACATTGATATTTCTCTCCCTTTCTTCCTCCCTCCCTGCCCTTCCTTTCTAAAAATAATGAATTAAATAAAAATTTTAAAAAAACTAAGCCAAATCTTTGCATAATAAAAATTGACTGGATTCAATTACCAAATGATCTTTTGATCAAATTGTCAAACATGTCATAAAAACAGAGGCAAATCAATGGAGTATATATTATTTGTCGTGTTTGTCATTCACAGAATTTAAGCTGCAAAGAGAATAATGCTAGATGAGAAATTTTATTAGGAGAAATATTCTTATAAAGTCTGAAGTTTTCTCCTTTCTTTAATAAAGAATGCACATTATGGTATTTATTTCCCTCTTATGAGGCTGGGAATGTTCTATGTAGAAGAGCCAATGTTAACAATTTTAATCAACACATAGCAAAGGATTTGTATATGTTCACTGCTGAGCACATTGGTTAAATGTTTGATCAAGTTGGTTCTTTTCAGAGATTTATATTTTGCCTCATGTAATTTTATAGGACTTCATTTAGCAGATAAAACAAGTTACCCTTTTCTTAAGTGGAACTATTAAACATCAACTCAGATAAGAATGACAATTTCAGTTCATATACCTCAAGAATAATGACCACTTCAGTGCTATATACATTTATTTTTATATATCTCTTGTATAAATATACACTTATTTTTATATATCTCTCTTTCGTAAATGTATCATTTAAAAATATTGGTCTATTGAACATGTGTAGGAAAGTCTTTCTGATATAAATATTCTTAAAGTTCATGTAATAAGTGAAAACTACCTGTGAAATCTCTGCTATTAACACTATTGTCATCAGAATATTAACTGAAATAGTCATTGTCAGTTCTTGTTTTTCTCAATGGGCAATCATTCATTTCCATTTAAGGACTGGCATTATGATTTCTTAGTCTATGACATTATAAAGAAAAACCATGATTTTGTGGGAGTTGTCTTGAGCCTCAGTATCCTTACATGGTTTGCCTTTTCTTTCCCCAACTTCAGTTCCAAAGCAATACAGAGAGAAGTTAGAAGCATCTTCTTTTCAAACGTTCATAGTCAGCACATGCAGAATGTGCATTTGCACTCCATTAAAGAATCTGATATGCAAATATCCTTTCAGAAATTTACAAAATCATCACTATTCCTAGGATGTTGCTTTTGCATAAGTTAACATTTGTCATTGCACTCAGGCCATTCTGAAGCTCTTATCTATTCTAAATTGGAATGAATAGCCCAAAAGTTATAGGGAAAAATTCAATCACTTTTAATTAATTTTGTATAGCCTGAAGAAATAGAGAAATGTTGTCCGTGTAGCATGTGTCTACAAAGTGGACCAGTACAGCTATCCAGAGCCTCTTGTTTCAAATGTGTATCTAAATCTGTTCCCTTTTGTAAAGAAACTCATTTTTGTTGCTGTCTGGTTACACCTAGATGCCTAAGATAAGATGCCTCACCATGTTAACCTTCATTATTTTTCAAAAGTTGGCAATATCCTAGATACATTTTTATTTTTCCTCATCTTTTTAAAACACTTTCTTTCTAGAAGTAAATTGGTAGACTTAGATTATTAAAACACACATATAATCATATAAAGAAGTATGTAATTATTCTGGTATTTTAAATAGCACACAGACTTCCCATTCAATTTAACTCATTGAGCTTTTATTTTATACCAATCTTGTTCAAAGCAGTGTTCTGAGGATGGATGTACAAGGGTAGAAAATTTCAGGCCTTTGATTCCCAATGATGTAGCACAGTGAGGTAGCTGACATTCACCAATACATGCGTCATTATATAGGCTACAAGAAATATTCAAAGAGAAGTATAAATTTACAAGAACAAGGTGTTAACTTCTAGTAGGAGGAGAATCAGAGAAAGTTATAGGTTGGTCCTTACCACATAGATCTTCATTAGATAAAAATGGAAGGTTGAAGAATATTATAGCACACTTTCATCAATTTTCAGTTCTCTTAATTAAGATATGCTGATGTGCTTCTGAATAGTAAAAGAGGTTTAAATATCCTCTTGAAATATTTTGGATGTGACCTGAATAAAGGGGATAAAGAATATGTTTAAAATAAATTAAAATATCTTTAAAACTCCCAAGCCAACTTGTATGATCAACAACTTTAGTTTATGTAATTAATATGTAATTGTGTACTATTATGAAGTTTTTTCCAAAGAATTCGTAGGTTTTTAGCACTCATCTATCTCAAGGTGGTGTGTTTCTTCCAGGTGTGATTCCTTTACCTCCTAAAACAAAATGACTTGCAAGGTATTTATTGAATCAGAAGCTCTGGTGTCTGCTTTGTAACAATGTCCTGTCCCAGGTAGAATCTCTGTCTGCCAAATTTCTATTGTTTCAGATTATGTAAGTTCAGAAAAGTAGTAGAATTGTATTTCTTTCCAAATCTGCCTTAAGACACAAGTTCATGGATAGACAGACCTACCTTCTTTTGTTCTCATTTAGAATTTTACTGATGTTCTATTTTTTCTTAATGCCTGTTCATTACATGTTGAGTAAATTGTCCAGAAATCATTAGGTTTTTTTAAAAAATTTTATAAGAATTAAAAACAAAGCTGTCCATGGGACAGTTTTTCATCATGACCAGTCTCTTTAAGGACTGTGAACACTGAACTCTGTCCTGGCCTTACCCTGCCAGGGTTTAGAGTTCACTGTGGCTGCCTGGTGCCAGGGCACATGCCAGGATCAGCCTCTCCAGTAACTCCCTGGCTCCAGGCTCAGCACTTCCTGGTCCGGACCTGGCTCTGGAGGGGCTGCTACTCTATTCCCACAGTGTTATAATCGCAAACAAAACTTTAGTGTGCTTATGTACAGATGGTGGGATAATGTGTTTTTAACCTCCAAGGATCTGAACTCCTAGGTTAGGGCTACCTCTTGCTGTGCAATGAATGACATGTGCAGAATTGCAGTCCAATTTAGTTGTCAATAATTATAAGGCAGTTGGACTATCACCTCCAGGCATTCTCACCTTGAAAGAGTGCAGGAGGAGCCTCTGGTCTGCGAAAGCTGGAGTGTGCTGCCCCCGCTGGTGGAGACATGTTCACTCTCCTGGGATCTCTCCCAACCCCTTGCTGTTGGGGTTTTTGTGCAGACTTCCTTACATAGACATAATCAATTATTAACTCAATTTTTAGCCCATCTTCCACCTATGGAGGATGAGGGGTACAGAGCTGATCATTTTAAGCTTCTAATCATGACTTGCTCCTTCTGGTGACCTGCCCCCACCCAGGAGCCACCCAGAGGTACCCCATTAGAATAAGAGATGCTCTAGTGCTCTTATCACTGAGGGATCAATAAGGGATTTAGGAGCTCTGTGCCAGGAAGTGGGGGCAGGGAGACCAATATATGTGAGGTCTGTATGGAAAAAGTCCAGCCGTTGTTAATATAACAAGAAGGGTTTGCGTGACATCGAAGTAACCTGGCAGGCAAGGAGAGCGGGCCGGAATGTGCATGCACAGTCACTGTGCTAGTCAGTGGGGGCAGTAGACACCACTGAGTGAGCATGTGTACTGTGTGGCCATCACATCCAACATGACTGAGTGAGGAGAGCAAGAAATCTGCATCAGATTTTTCATCAAGCTTGAACATTCCTCCATGGAAACCATTCCGATGGCTCAGAAGGCCACAGCTATGGGTGACTGGTGATCGGCAGCTTCAGCAGGGCAGCATGCCCGCTCCCGCATCCCATCTCATGCAGTTTTTTGGTGAAACGCCAAATCACCCTGGTGACTCAGCCCCACTACAGCCCAGAGTTAGTGCCCTGAAACTTCTGCCTTTTCCCCAAACTCAAACCACCTTTGCAAGAGAAGAAATTGCAAATGTTGATGAGATTCAGGAAAATACCTGCAGCGGCTGATGATGATTGGGAGAACTGTGTGAGGTCCCAAGGTGCCTACTTTGAAGGGGATTGAGGTGTCATTGTCCTGTTTACAACATTTCTTGTATATTGTATCTTCTTCAATAAATGTCTCACATTATATGGCCTTACATAGCCTATTTCACACTTTATATGGAATTTAAGGGTCTTAAGAGAAAGACCTTATCCAGAATTACCTGAGTGAGCCTGAGTCCATCTTAGGTGCCCTTATAAGGGACACACACAGAACACAGGCAGAGATACAGCCAGAGCCAAAGCATGACACCAGCCCTGGAAGCTAGAAATGAGGAACAGATTCTTCCTAAGAGTTAAGTGAGTGTAACCCTGCTGACAGCTTTAACTTTTGGCCTCCAGAACTGTGCACAGTTAAATTTCTGTTGTTTTAAGCCACTTAAAACAAGAAACTAATGCATCACCCACTTTGCTCACTTTCCCATTGGCCAAGACACTGACCAAAAGCCCAGTCTCATTCTGTGAACACAGACATCCACTCAAGGGACTTGGCTCGTTGCTGCCTCTGGAGTCTGCTGTTCATATCTGTGGGGCGTTGAGGCTGGTAGTTTTACTGAGAGAGCCATTTGGAAGCTGCTGTGGTGACCCTATGCCATCCAAATGGCCAAATCCAAGTGTAAAAGCAGACTTCTGCGCTTCTCAGTCGGGGGAGTGGAGCAAAAAAATTGCGTATGACTGACATCCTTAACTGTTCCTCTATCTTCAGGGCTCACCTTGTCTCTGAGTGCCTGCTACACTTATAATTTTATAATTAAAATAACTAATGTTTATAATAGTTCAGTTTTTTACATCTTACCAGAATTTCCATGTGTTAACCCGGCTGCATCCCAACGGCCAGTGAGAATATTCTGTACTTACCTTGTTCTGCCTGCCTGTCCACTGGGTCAGAGATGAAACTGGTAGCCTGGGGACTGAAGCAACCTACAGATCCCCTCCCCTATTTTAAAATATGAAGGTATCCGTGAGATCTGGCTTTCTGTCTTGTCTTGCACATTGGAGGATCTTCGTGCTCGGGATGAGGTCTGCACAGCAGGCCTCACCAGGTGGAGATGGGTGGACTTCTCTCCAAGCTGGCCTCTCAGCTTGTTTTGCTGGCCTGACCCCCGCAGGCTGTGAGGGTGAGACCCTGGTTGGGGAAGCTGGAGTCCGGGTGCTCACCCACTACCTGAAGAGTAGCCCCCACCCACAGCACCCCATTATTAGCCATCTGTAACCCCCATGGTTATTCACATCTCAAAGGCAATTATCTGATTTTGCGATTTGATGAGAAATCTCAGTGATCAAAGTTTGCATTTTCCTCCCTGAAACCTAATCAATACCAAATAACACATTTCTTCATGTGTGTGCCAGGGGACACATTCCTGCCTATGTATACCAAGCAACATGTTTCTGAAATACACATGGGGATTTGGCTGACAGCCTCTGCAAGCATCTGTTTGCATTGACAGCTGCATAATTCAGAGGGTTTTCTTGATTTGGGCCTAAGGGATATTTTCTTTTCTAACAGGGTTAGCTATATAACTAAAAAAATTCTAATTATTAACATTTCTTCTTGTCAAATAAGCTTCCAAAGTCAATCATTTGAAACAAGAAAACAGATGGAAACGGTCAGTTTGTGCACTGCCAGACTTTCTTTTCTCTCTCTGCACCCTCTTGAGCAGCCAGACCCCCCGTGGGGGCAATTACTAGCCTGCACCATCAGACAGGACAAGTGCCACTCATTTGAAGGCCTGAGAAGCTATTTTTTTTTTGAAGTCCATACAGTAGATACTCAGTAAATATTTGCTGATTTAGCCTTACCAGTGTCAGATCATACCACAGGACACAGCATTTCTACTTTTAGATACGGATCTTTTTGAAAGACCTATCCGACTGTGTCATCCCAAAATTCAGTGTTGAAACATAGTCCCCAATGTGATGGCCTTTAGAGATGGAGCCTGTGATGAGTGATTAGGTCAGGAGTGGAGGAGCCCCCATGAGTGGAAATACTGCTTGTAGGAAAAAGGCCATAGAGAGCTCTGTGCCCCTTTCCACCATGTGGTGCACAGCAAAAAGGTGGCCACCTGTGAACCGGAAAGCCAATCCTCACTAGACTCCAAATCTGTTGGTGCCTTGACCTTGGATTTTTCAGTCTCCATGACTGCAAGAAATAAATGTTTATTATTTATGAGGTCCCCAGTCTATGCTATTTTGTTAAAGCAGCCTGCACTGACTGAGACAACCTGTAAAAGCTGGAATGGATCCACTTTTATGTTATTATCCCAGTGATAATTTCTCTAAATAAACCCCTCCCTTCTCTCCACACACTAATAACTCAGTGTTACTCTGGGTCAGACAGACCTGGGTTTGAATACTTGTTCCACGACATTCTAACTGGTGTGGTGCAAGTTGCTTTCCCTCTGTACCCTTACGTGAGAGTCTTCAAATAGAGACATTAATGTCCACCTCAGGAAAACTGTGGCACATGAAAATGTCATAATGTATGAGACATGCATAGAGCAATATCTACCATGAAACACCGATGGGTGTTATTACAATAATTAGTGCTACAGCTGCTGATATGCCTATAAAATGTATATAGTCATTATCACTTACGTGGTAAGTTCAACTTGCTAGGTCAAAGCTGGGAATATTAAAAAAACTGAAAGTTTCCGTGGTAGTGAAAACAAAGGCCTCAAGATCCATATACTAAATTACACTTTTTATTTTTGGGTGAGTACTGTGCTTCTCACTGATAACTAGTTTATTTTTGAGACATTGTTATCCAACTTGGTTATAAAGTTTCTGAGTTAGTAGCAATCCAATAAGGAAAACTTTGAATGGTTATAAATAACTGTTACATCAAGTATGGTAATAACAATCTCAGACAGCAAATTAGAAAAGGGACAGGAAAATTATATATGCTCAGCAATTAGTAGTTATAGTGACTGTTTTAAATGGTCCTGGAAAACTTAAATTATGTTCAGATTATACCAATAAAACTTAAATAGGTGTGATTTATTTGAAGAAAACATTGATGGAAAGAGTTTTTTAAGTTGGCACGTGGGGCTACATGCACACACATTACACCTTTACGCCAGGTAAATGGGAGATGAGTGCCACAGCACAAGGACACATCATAAAATGGTCCCTCATAAATTAACTGCTATTCATGCCCAGTGATAAATAAGAGGAGACGACAGAGAAATCAGGTTTCTTTATGAGTGCAAGCAAAAAAGCAACTCAAGTTTTTTTTTTTATACTTCCAAATACCATATAATGATAGGATGATTATATAGTAAATCATGTCAATTATTTCCTTCCACAGCTGTTGTTTTCAATATGGGGAAGTTATAATTGTTTCAGATAATTGTATAACTTTCTTCCACATTTGCTGTACAATATACAAGCAAATGAGATTTTCAACATTTAAAAAAATGTTTTGTTTATTCTTAGTAAAAGATAAATTTACTCTGAATTCTCAGAATTAAATAAAATGCCATTGTTTACATTTGCTTATTAAGGTATATTATTTTATTGCATAAAGCACACTATTTTAAATATCTATGAGGGATGAATAGAATTTCCTTTTGAATTATTTTATTTTGGTACTTTTTAAAGACCTAGTGGTTATCATCCTTAGCACTGCGAGTGTCCATTGGGACTGTAGTCTCCTCCCGCTCCCCTAGAGGAAGACTAGCTTCTGAGCTCACTTGCTGTTGGTAGTTTACCAGGGTGGTCAGCCATTGGCAGCTCCAGTTCCTGGCCATACAGCCCCCCCAACACTGCAGCCTGTTTCACCAAAGTATCCAAGTAGAGAGGGTAAGACAGAGAATTTGCTAGTAACATGGAAGCCACGAATGTTTAAAGGTAATCCCAGAAGAGGCATCCCATCAATAGGCTGTACTTTGTTGGTTAGAAGCAAGTCACTAAGTTCAGCCTGTCCTGCAAGGAATATGCATCCGCCTCACATAAACTTCAGGAGCCAGGGCTCACTGGGGTCATCTCAGGAAAATGCACAGCACCGCCCTTTGTCTTGAGCAGGAACTCATATTTGTATGACAGCAAATATATATACTAATTAATGGTCATGCATGTGTGTATGTGTATACACATGTATAAGTGCACAGATGCTTGCATATGGACACAGATATGCAGTTAACTTAAGAAAAACACAGGTTTGGACCGTATGGGTGCACTTATATGCAGATTTTTTTCAATAAGCACTGTAAATGTATTTTCTCTTTCTTATGATTTTCTTAATAACATTTTCTTTTCTCTAGCTTACTTTATTGTAAAAATACAGTACATGGTGGTCAACTGTTTGTCTTATTGGTAAGGTTTCCAGTCAACAGTAGGCTATTAGTAGTTCAATTTTGGGGGAGTCAAGTCACGTACAGGTGTCTGTGCAGGGGATCGGTGCCCGGAAATAACCCCAGTGAGTTTTCGTTGTCCCCTGCTTTCACTGTCCTCCTGCTGCCACAGTTCTCCGTGCCACTGGCCTGTGCTCTTCTTCTCTGTTGCCTCCATTGTAGAGGAGAGAAAATAACTTTCCCTCTACCTTCCTGAACTCTTAGCTGAGATTCCGGCAATACCAGACAGATTAACAAGCAAAAAAAAGAACAGAAGTTTATTAATATGTAAATCTCATGTCTACATGGGAAATACCCAGGAAAAATGAATAACTCAAATGTGGCTTTAGAATTTAGGATTAATACTATCTTAATAGGAAAAGCAGAGGAGGGAAATAGGCTTCTTACAGATGGATGAATGGTTTTTAGGAAAGAAGAAGACCTTTAGGAGAATAGGTGAGAAGTATAATAGTTTCTGACATAGTTTGCCTGGGTGTAGTCTCTTCTGTGATAAAAGTCCATCTTCCCTGGTTGATGAAACTCCTGGGGAAGAGGGGATTTTGTGGCAATGGAGTTCCTTTTGGAAGATCAGTCTTTAGGCAGGATACGTCACCCCAAAATATGACCATAGAAGTTAAGGACATGCCATCCTAAAATATGCTGTTTTCTTTGTAAATTAAAATTTTCTTTGAGTTGCTATGGCTGAAGATTTGTTTTCTTCCCATCTCTGAGTACCCACAAGGAGCGAACTGGAATGTCTTTCAAGGGCTTTGCTAATTGTTCAGGCTCCCTGAGCAAAGGAAACAATGTGTTTATTGAACACATGAACAACAGGGTCACTTGTGTGATGTGCTGAGTGCTTTCAAGCCTTTAAACTAATGCCACTGTTAGGATAGATAGCAAACCAAGACAGGGAAAGGGTGAGAGCTGACTCCGAAGCCCTGAGCCGAGTCTGATAAGATTGCCAGATACTCCAACATCACAAGAAAAGGCCATGATGACCCAGGAGGAGGGGAGCTGTTGAGTTCTGTATGTATTGTTTCCACTCTCTGGGAACTGCTTATTCATCCCAAGGTCTGGAAGGAGGAAGGTGGGAGGAGGTCCGCTGTGGTCAAAGAAAAAGCTTATAAAATAACTGGTTAATTGTATACCTCTGGTCACTCTGTTTTACAAGGAGATCCACAGTACTCAAAGGAAGAGCCCATGAATAACTTTAAGTAACTGTCTCAACTTTAATTCACTACCTTCTGCTGCATATCCGTTTTACAAGATGACCAAAGGTGGCCTGGAGCAAAATGAGGATTCCAGGAAACAGATCCCGGCACACACTTTTGTTTGGAAGGTGGTCACATTCCCCCAGGGGAAGATGGCACCACCTTCACCCACCAGGCAGTATGTAACTCCTTCACCCCATCCCACCAGCAATGTACATCCTCAAGACAAAGGCCCTGAGGCCTGGATGGCAGGCCAGGCCCCAGTTGGGGGGGTGTGAGGGGCAACCAATGTTTCTCTCTCCCATTGATCTTTCTCTTCCTTTCTTTCTATCTCCCTTCCCCCCTCCCTAAAAATAAATAAATATAATATATTTTTTAAAGTCCGCGGGGATTTCTTCAGTTACTGCTCCCATATGTGGAAGGCAGTGGGGAGACTTGTTTTACAAAAATTTCCCTGGAGCATGAGGATTTGTTAGTGGAATGAGTCCGCTGTCTAGTTAAATGAAAAGATTTAAAGTTGAAAAGATTTTGCTTCACAATCTGCAGGCAAGAATGTTATACCTTTCTCCGTTATTACTAACCACGCACCTTCAGCTATGTTTCCATTCAAAGATAAGGGGGTTATGGGGGTTAAAATAATGGTAATCATGCAACATCTCACATTTTGAAGTTTGAATAAGTCAACTGAATTTAATTGCAAAATAAAATGCTATATTTGTACATAGCCCTCTGGTTCTATATTTAAAAAGAAAATGTATATTACATTTCCAAACCCTGATCCTGCTTTGGCTTTAGGAATTTCCATAATGAATCAGAATACCCAGGGGTTTCCCAAAGAATGTGGATTGCCAGAAGAATGCATAAATGCTTGAAGATGTCTAGAATTAACTTAATGGAACTGGTTGCCTTCAGAAAACATGGGAAGGAAAAAATATACATAAATAGGGTTTGACATGAGATATTAGCAGGTGGTTTTATATGGGGATGGCAATATTGTCTTAGCACTTTGTTAATAAAAAATTTACAGACATTGTTTATATTATGTTTGTCAGGAAATGATCATATAAATAAAAATAGAACATTGGTGGGGAAAGAATATAAATATTGAACACATTGCATGCTGCATATCAATCAGTTAAGAATGGAGTCATTTTCTTGTCCTTTGCTGTTATTCAATGCAAACTTATGAAATGTAGAAGGCATTATACATTTGTTATGTCATTCGATTATATATTAAAAGGTGTTTTCATTTGAGTTGCAACTCATAAATATTGCATTGCCTTATCTCCTAGTGATCCCCCCAAGCACATTTCCCAGGTAGGCGAGCAGATGTCTTCTCCGTGAATCTGATCACGTTGGATATGGCCATTAGCTCTGTTCTGTTGGCCAGACTTAGCCATTCTTGCCTGAGCCTTTCAGATACAAACTTTTAAGAAATATTATAAGATTCTTTTTTACACTGAATGTTGTTAGCAATGTGTCCAGACTTGGAAAACCTACTCTTGCTATTTTATGGTTCATTTTGGATAGCAGTCAGACCACACATTGTTCTATAACATTAATGCTATTTAAGGTTCCAAAACACCTTTGTCTTTGTTTGCTTCTTTTTAAAGACTTCACTCACTATTTCCAGAGAGAGGGGCAGGGAGAGGCAGAGAGGGAGCGAAGTATCAATGTATGGTTGCCTTTCACCTGCCTCCAGCTACAGACTTGGCAACCTGATTATGTGCCCTGGCTGGGAATCGAACCAGTGACCTTTGGGTTTGTAGGCCAGCACCTTATCCACTGTTGTATTATTTTATATTTAGACAAAGAACATTGACAAATCTGGGAAAGACTTGCTAAATTATTTCTCAATACGGAAGGCCTATAGAGATTTGTTTTCATCAGGTTTTGGTGAAATGCACCATCTGTTTAGCTCAAGCGCTGCTATTACCAAAGCAAATAAAAATAGAACCTGCTTTATTTTCATCAGCTTTTGTACCCATGTGACTGCTGTCAAAAGGCTTCAGCTAGAAATAAATGACAAAGATTTATTCAAAGGTCTTAGGATTTGCATATTGAAAACACTACCAGATAACATCCAGAGTGTTTCGAAGGAGAAAGAAAAGTTTGAGAGTTTTTATAGTAGATAGTGCATGTTTCAGAAAAGTCAGTCCTGCATTCTTGCCCACAGATTGGCTGAAGATGTCAGTCTTCCAGGTGTCTGGTGGTTTGGATTATGAAGCATCCTCTCTTAAGCATAACAAGTGGTTATATGTAAGAGATATATACATCTCTAGCACAGGACCATTGTTTTGCTTAAGTCCCTCAGAGCTTTCTATATGGGAATTAGGTACATCTAGGCATTGACACACAAATGAAAAATTCAAGGATTTAAGTTCCCAGGCTAGTTACAGCACAAATAGAATCATTTGCTCATGCCTTAGCCCATTTGATTTTAACAAGTTAGCAGCTTGAACGTGGTGACTCCATTTTGATTCCATTTCTTCACTCTTTTCCTCACTATATTCCCAACTTTCCAAAATGTATTATAAATCAACAGACTGTGCGTGGTAATGACTTGTTCACTTCTTAAACGCTGAGCTCTCTTTTGTGTGTGGGCCTGGGCCGCTCAGCAAGTAGCTGTGAGTTTATCTGGTTCCCCTGGTTGGCATGAGGCCACTGCTTTTACTTTTATCTGAGTTTTTGTAAAGTTAAGAGCAGCAAACTTGACTGGCTTCATTTTTCGATTTCTGTTTCCTTTCTCTCCCCTACCTCCTCCCCTACTGCCTTTGTTTATCCCTGTTCCTCAGCCACACCAAATACTCTAGGATCCCAGACATCCCAGGCTTTTTTGTGCCTTTGCACATGTTGTTCCCTCTCTCTGAATGTGCTTTCCTCAGGTCATTGTTTTGGCTCGTCCTAACTTACCTTTCTGGGCTTCACCTCAACAGTAGCAGGTCTTGAATTTCCTCGGTAAAGTATCTCCCTTGATCACCACCACCAGGCAGCCCACCCCTCAGTACGTTCAGGTTCTGGTTTGTAACCTGGAGCATTATCTGTGTTAACACGCATGCTTCTGCCCCATTAATCACTAGTATGTTCCTTTTGAATAGGGAGTGGGTCTTTTACCTTAGTGTTCTTTGCACCCAGAAATAATGTTTAGGTAAATGAACAGATGGATGAACGGATTGTGTTTAGATGGAAATACAGTGTCTGTTTCTTTGTTTTAGAAATGAACTACATTAGATAGGCTCACTGTCCTTTTGGAGCTTTACAATTTAACTAGGAAATATAAATGGGTACATGGAGCTACAAAAACAGGCAACAAACATGAAGCCCAACCAAAGGGTGAAGGGAGATAGCAGGCTGGAGAGCAGGACAACTAGCTGGTGAGGCCCCAGTGGTCGAGGGTGCTTTTGAGGATGAGGTCACCTTTGAGTTCTTCCTTGAGTCCTGTTTCAATTCACTCTTCTTCCTGATATTACCAGGAGGGGCCAAGGGGTAAGGAACCAGGAAGACCTCAGAACAAAAAGGTATTTTTTTTTGTATCAAAAGTACAACTCTAAGCCCTGGCTGGTAGCACAGTGGATAAGGTGCCGGCCTGCAAACCCAAAGGTCGCAGGTTCGATTCCCCAGCCAGGGCACATAATCAGGTTGCAAGCCAGGTCTCTAGCCAGGTCCATGGCCAGAGGCAGGTGAAAGGCAACCATACATTGATGTTTCTCTCCTTCTCTGCTTCTCTCCTTTCCTCTTTCTCTCTGGAAATAATAAATAAAATCTTTAAA